>PVIC010003085.1:0-65310 GCA_004025085.1 Thryonomys swinderianus
AAATAAGCACACTTTATATGAACAGGAAAAATGAAACACACAGGAAAAACAGACAGAACAGCTAATGAACAAAAGAGGAAACTAAAAAATAGTAATTATATGAAAGATCAAAATCACTATCAATAGAAAATATGGAACATAAAGCCAAAATGGGTTAAGGGCCTGAGATTTTGCTCAGTGTTCCAGTGCCTGCCTCACAGGCACAAGGTCTTGAGTTTGATCCACACTATAAAAAATCTACAATGGTTTATATATTATATAGTCCTATACTACATATATAATATATATTATGTATACAATATTTATATCATACAGACAATAGGTTAAAATAACAAAGAATAGCAAATGGTAAGGATAGAGAAAATGTGAGAAAATTTTTCTTTGATTAAAATACTGATGGAAATAATTCTGAGTGGTTGGTACCTAATGTAGCTGATAGTTTTCCTCCTAGATGGCTGGTCCAGGCAATCCTAGAGTGTACAGAAGTAAATATATGCCAAAATATCATAGCAATGGCATTTATATTAGAAAAAACCAAGTTGGAATGCACCTGAATATCAGAAACAAATAAATGAATTGGATACTTTTCAAACGCAGAGACAGTGCACAGCTTTTACCATATGTAAACTTGAGCTAAATATATTATAATGTGTAAACTTGAAAGCTTTAGTATTGAATGAAACTTAGAAAAGATGCATATGATCCCACTTCTTTATAGAGTTTTATGACACAAAGAGTATTTGTATAGCTTAGGAATATATATTCATTTAGTAAAGTACAAGGACATTCATTGAAAACATAAACACCAATGGGGATAATGGTTCCGTTTTGTTTGGGGAAGGGAAGTAAACTACATGAGAATGAATGCAGAGTGCTTCTGTGTGGTTATAGTATTTCTTCTTTAACATGAGTTGGGTTATGAAGTATATTTTATGTTCTTAATTGTTGATTCACCAGATATCATAATTAGAAAAGTGAAACAGTGTATTCATTATGTAATCAAGCACGAGAAAGATTAAGAACATAATGCGCTCTGTCAATGAGGGTATTCGCATCGTTGAAATCATCTTTGAATGTATTATCTTGAAGCATCTGTTATGCACGGGAGGTCCTGGGCAGCATCTGGAGGTCTGAGCCCAGAAGAAATGCCCAAGATGGAGATCTGGGTCTAGAAGCTACTAACAGCAATTCGGTGTGTCTAAGAGAATGGTTAAGATTCTACCGAGAGTTCAGGTCATAAATGAGTGAGAATAAAGTTCTGTACCTAAACTTATACGTGAGCTGAAACAACTTTAAAGGGAGCAAAAGAGAAGAAAGCCAAGTAATGAAAATTGTATAATCGATTTGTTTTCTGTTCAGAGTGCAATAAAGTAGCCCAAGTCCTGCTTATGTCCTATCTTTAAGATACAGGCTTTTGAAATATTATATATAGTATTATTGTAGATATTTCTTCCACATCCATTATAGAGATTTGGCTGAGAGGACAGAACACAGGAGATAAAAGGTGCTATCTGGAGGGTTATAAATTATCTTTGGAAACAGGCCAGAAAATGTGAGCACATGAGACCACCTTGTAAAGCAGGTAAGAAGTGGGTGACCCAAGAAAATGAGATTTACTCTGCTCCTTTATCTGAGACTAGCTATTGGAATCAAACAGAAATCTCTCTGAAGTAAAAACAGCAAACTCCTGTGAAAGACGTTATGTTTCATGATGATTAATTTCATAGTAGCTATAGCTAATCTGTTCATGCCTAATACAGTATATGCTATGCATCATTCTAACCACAGCACATATGTTAAATCACGTGGTATCACCCAACTCTATGAATGAATACCCTTACTATCTCCCAATTATCATGTAACAAAAAAAGTAGATGAAGCGATTTAGATGAGATTTGAATCCAGGACTCAATCCTGCTTTGGAATTCTGGATTCTTAACTTTATGCTATGTTGCACGGAGCTAAGGCCTTAAAACAGACCAAAGATACCATGAAACCATCCAATGGATCATTGAGAGTTAAGACTCGAAGCTCCAAGTGACGATGAAAACAGGTGTTTTAAGAAGTGACATGGAAAAAGAGGAGAAAAACGTGTTTCTTGATCTAATTATATCAAACATGAATGTGTGAGTTCTGCCTTGGAAATACTTTCTGGAATTACTAAAATAGGGGTAAGATAGTTTTCCAGTGGAATTATGGGAAAATTGACTCACCAAGGTCGACATACAAGAGTAACCTTAGATTCCAAATAATGTAACAAAAAAACATATAGATTTTTAAAATTTGCTGTACTTTTTGACCTGCTTCTGAAATATACAATATTTAAATATATTTTGTTAATATGTCCTCCAATTAGGTAATATTTACATGGACTGAAATATCTTTTAGCTGTAGGTTTCAGTATTAAGTTTTAGTGGACACATGGGTTTATAGTCAAGGACATTTTAAAATCAGAATGAAAATAAAGAGAAGAGTAAATCTTACACATAATGATACTAAATGCTTCTCCGTCCTGAATAAGAGAACAAAGCACAGGGTGAGGCACAGACTGTAGGTGAGAAATGACCCTCCCCCCAGGTACCCTGGAGAAATAAACACAAGGGAGTGTGACAGAAATTTGCAGTTCAAACTGAAGGGTTGAAGCCAAGCTGATCTTTTATTTCCAGAACCAAAAAGCTTGCATCTTTGAAAAGATAAAAGCATATTGTACTCGTGAGACAATCTGCGCCATTCTCCATGGGTTATCTGTTTATGAAAGCAATGATGAGATTAAGATAACTTTCTGCTCCTTTTTTTTTTTTACTAAATGGGACAAATCAAAACATAAGCATGACTTATTTCTCAAAGTTATGAAACATAATATATTTGACCAAATATAAAAGCATAATATAAATTACACTTTTTTCCCAAATTTTAAAACATTCTTCTTCCTAACTAAAATTGCCTGGTTCACTTCCTATTTAGTTACTAAATATCTATGGTATTTATTGAAAGTTTTGTTTTTCTGTTAATTTTTGTTTTTTGTTTTTCTGTTAAGTATAGTTTACCTTTAGTTTTGCATGCATTTGAAATGGTATTTTAATATTACATGATTGATACCAAATTTTGGAAACCTGAAAGACTTATCACTGTACTCAGAAAATGAAGTTGGCTCAGTGGCTCTGTGCCTACCTTGCAACTACAAGAGCCTAAGTTTGATTCCTGGTACCTGCCCCCCCCCCGATTACTATGCATCCTTCTCCTCTCAAAAGTTTTTGTAACAGTCATTTTCTAAAAGGGTATCTTGATTAATTTCAGGTCCTCAGAGACACTCCTTCACAGCTCCAGGTGGGGGTCTATAGAAAAATACTTGGATTGGTATTAATTCAACTTACCTCAATATATAATTCTAAAATGTGTTAATTTAAGTAGCCATTTATCACATTTGCATTCATATATATTCTTTTTTTTGGCAGATGCTTATATGAAAAAGACATAAGCAATTTTAGTAATTCAAAAGGATGGCAAATTTGTCGTACATTAGTTTGTTACAATTTAATTATAATAAATTCTTTAATTAGAAAAAATGTCTTAATCTTCAGGTATATTTTAAAATAGAACAAAAGCTTGTTGAGTTCTCAGCTTGATCTAGTAGTACAACAGTGAGGACAAGAAAGGTCAGGTTCTCATGAAGTGACACACTGATGTCTGGACATAAGTGATAAATAAACCTATTGTATTTATTTCACTCGGGTATAATTTAGGATTTCATTAACGGCTCAAAGAACTGGGTAGGTAAGGATAAAACACATTCAAAAATTTTACATTCTTATGTAGTTAAACTTATAAATTTATAGTCAAATTAATTTTTTTTCATTTTTTTCAAAGATTTTATTTTTGACAGCAGGAGCCTATAATGACATTCACCTGCATGAACCATGTAGTTAAGTTGGACCTGAAGCAGCTGGAACGTGATCAGAACAGAGTGAGTCACTCCTGTTGAGGTGAATGAGACCCACTGTCCATGAGGCTCAGTTTAAAAAGTCAGTTGTGCGCTTCTTTACTTGTAGCTTTTCTGGGTGTGGTAGTGCATGTCTGTAGTTGCAGCACTCAGGAGGCTGAGGCAGGAATATCACCATGAACTCAAGGCCAACCTGGATTCTATATTGAGTTCAAGGCCATCCTGACCTACAAAGTGTGACTCTGCCTCAAAAAAAGAAATAACAACAAAAATATACTACTTGTGTCTTCCATTTTGAGGTTTTGAGCCTCCTGCAGATACCGATGAGCAACTTTGCTGAGCTTCAGAAAGTTTCCCCTTTGTTCAGATATTTACCCCCCGTGTTGCTTGCAGCCAAACAAGCAAACAGGCAAACAAGTTTGCAATGCTTGTCTCCTTCTGACAAGACCACTTCCCTGGGTGGGATCTTCATCTCAGCCAGCTTTTCCATTTCTTACTCTTATTTTTTCCTGATTCTCTTCTCATTCTCCCACTTTTCCTCTTCAACCCTTTTCTTTCTTTGAAAAAAGTATCCCTGTCCACCAATTGGACCAGTCAGTCAGACCTTGGTCAGTCAAGCCAGTATCTTCATACTGGTCCCCAAGACTATGAGCAAGGGACTCCAGGGTGTCATTTTAGACTTTACGCACAGGTTGACGCTCCTTGAAACATGGAGGAGAAACCCACATTGAGAGGCTGAATTCAAGTCCAAGGTCAAGCTCTGCCTTCGGGAATTGGATTTCAGCATGTGGAAGATCTCCAAGAAGAAAAATCCCTTGTGCCGGGCATGGTGGCTCACACCTGTAATCCCAGCACTCGGGAGGCAGAGACAGGAGGATTGCTGAGTTCAAGGCTAGCCTGGGCTACAAAGTGAGCTCAGGGCCAGCCTGAACTACAAGGCGAGACCCTGCCTCAAAAAAAAAAAAGAAGAAAAATCCCGTGAGGTTCGCTAACAATAAGCTTAAGGATGCCCTGTGGAAGGTCATCCTGGCTGAGCTAGGTTTAAAGATCAAGTTCAGTTTATAACTGACTCATTTCTCAAAAGATGGCTTCTTGCATAGCTTAATTATATAACACTAACAAATAACAGGGAATCAAAACAATAAGCATGTATTTTCCATATTAATTTAGAACCCATAAGGGCTAGGGTGTACTGATTCAAAGATTTAAGCAAGTTGTACTTAATCACTAAATTGCTTGAAATAATATTGTACATTGTATTTTTATATATTCAATTTAGCAGATACTTCTTCAGGTTAAAATCATAGTTTGATCATGTTTTTTTTTTTCTTCCTAAATTTATCTAGTTCCTTAAAAATGGCAAAGCACAATTTTCTCTTTCATCCAGATTTGGCTAGTCACAGATACAATGATTTCATATCTACTTGGAAAGAATGTTACCATTTTGATAGCCATGGATAAATATTAAATTAGAAAATATTTTGTTTTGCTTTCATTTTAATCCTAGGCAAACCAGTCATAACAGCGAAAGCCACTGGTGGGCTTCCTCAGATGGATGCATGCCCAGCCACTTTTTGACAAGAAACTTTCCTTCTATGTTACTGCATCCTTCCGTGTGAAAACATGAAATATTTTATACATGGGTTTTCAGCTTGTGAAACATTTGTTTACCGTTCAAGAGATGTAATTGATGTATTCTTTTAAATGATAAAACCTAATGATTTTATGGTAAAATGTAAGCACTTTGACATTTTCAACTTTATTTTGTGCCTTTGCTAAACGTTTTATTAGAAGCATACTTCTTCCTATAAACTATAAATTTGGCATTCATGACACTAGCATCCTGTTTGGCAGCAAAAGTCATTATTTTTTTCTTTCATTTTTCAGCTGTGAAAGAAAAAGAAGCCACCGGTCAATAATAAATTGAGCATGAAAGCACAAACCTTAAGGCTAGTAAGTGACAAGACAGGGTGCTTTGTAATGTTACATTGTGAATGAATAAATAAAAATTATATCCAAGCAAACATGTTAGTTCAAACTTCTCCAAGCAAGCAAACAATTGTAACTCCTTGCAAATATATAGTATTTATATCTCTCAATGCCATAATTACTGGCTAAGATCTCATATGATTTTGTTTCTGGGGACCTATCTATCACTGCTTTCCTTAATGAACCTTAATAAAAATTGTTCTATTGTTTACATTTTCATAAAAAGTATGAGGATGTTCAATCACCTACTGAAGTTAAAATAAAAAGCCTCAAGACAAAGTTGAACTAGGATAAATGCCACTACCAATGGAGTTAAAATTTGTAACTTAATTAATAATCACCCCAACATCTCATTTTCTATCAATTAGATATCTGCATCCAAGAGAAATAATGGACTGGAAAATGAAATAGAATTATGTTCAAAGGCTTCAACTTCAGTCCATCCCTACAGCTTGAGTGTGGCCCCTTCCATGGGCTAGGTGTAGCTGTCTTGTTAAAAATATGTAAATTTGTGGCAATTTAATGAGCTAATTTATGGGACAGTTTGAAAAGGTAACTCTACAGGGAATTCTAAAGATTTAAAATATATAAACTTAACTATGCTATGCTAGTAATAAACAATTGTGTTGGAAACAAAATCACAAACTAAACTGACTTGAGTTTTCTAGACATGGAGAAATTGTAATGTGTCTAGGATCAGAAGCTAGTGAAAGCGAGCAGGTTCCCCCCGAGTCACAAACCCATCAGGAGAGAGTATGTGAAGACAGAGGGAGGAGGTCAGCCTGGATGGAATAAAAAGCGAAACCCAACTCAGAAGACATTCTAACAGTAACAGTCACAGCTGTGTGTAGGAATTTGTGCTCCAAACATGCAATATTTTAATTACACCTACACTGGTAGTTATTCCAAATAATAGCACACTTGAAATTCTAGACGGAATGGCATTTTGAAGTCCAAAAATATTCAGTCTTCTACATTCACCGAGATCTCAGAGTCATATATTTCCGGGTATTGAGTTAGACAGTGATCCATGTATTGCTGAAAGAGAATTATATAGATTTAATTTGGATAACAAATCAGTTGACCTTAAAATGAGAGGCTAATTGGCACAGACTTGACCTGACCATACGAGGCCTTCAGATCTCAGTCCAGAGGTCAATGTGCAAATGGGATTTTCCATGTGGGACGTTCCTGCTGAGAAAAGGCACTCAGAGGCCAAGTGCCAGCCCCTAGCTGCTGAAGGAAGGAACAGTTCACAGGTCACAGTGCAGTGGGGCCTCAGCCGAGGAAAATGGGTCTCTGTTCATCTGCAGTTGCCCAGAGCTGGATTCTACTGACGTTTGAATAATCAGAAAAGAAGAGACTGAACCTCAGAGGAGAAAGTCGTTATAAATGTTACTAGATTTTGATCTTTATGGGGCCCTGAACAAAAGCGTAGTTATGCCACGTCTGAATAGCTGACCTACATAGCTATGGCCTAGTGAGTGTAGGCCTCATGAAAATGTATAAAGTTTATGCTAGCATGATAAAATTATGCAGTGATCACTGATGCAAATAATGAAAATAAAATATTTCAACTTGTCGTTGTGGTCTAAATTAGCATGTATAATTAAGGCTACTTAATATAAGTCAATAACAATTCTATACGTTTTTGCTTTTGATACTGTGAGCTGAACGCAGGGCTTTCCCACTGAGCTACATCCTCACCTTCTTAAAATTTTTCATTTGGACACTGGATCTTATTAAGTTGCACAAGCTGGGTTTGAACTTGTGATCCTTCTGAATTGGACTTCTGTGATTACAGCCTGTGCCACCATGCCTGGCTGTTAGAAGATTTAATATCAAGTAAAACCTTATTTGTAATATTAAAAAAAATAAAAAGAAGATACTACGTGTTGGTCTGCACTTAACAGGAAATGTGTAAAACTGAAAAAATTGTAACATTACTAAAACTTTCAAATATAGACTCTAATAGCAAGAAAAGTATGCCTTGCTTTTGATTATAATATTACAACACCAAATGTTAGTTTTCCTTGCACTATTCTTAAATTTTCATATGAGCTCTATAAATACTCAAACAAGACTTTCTGGAGCTAGAAAACATGATAATGAAATTGATGTGGGAAATACATAAACAAAAATGTTATGGAAATACTGAAAGTGACCCGAGAGTTTACATCCCCTATCAGATAGTTTAATGTAATGTATTGCAGTTATTTGCTATTAGCAGATGAATGAGAAATATTTGTTCAATGAGTATCATGAGACGTGCAACAAACTACATCACAACATATAAAATTTAAAGTATTCTCAAAAATCATCATGATAATGCTCTGAACGGTGTTAGTAGACCAAATAATAATGAAATTACAATCTACATATGCATTATGTATATTAGATATAATATAAATTCCAAAGTTCAGACATCTGAATAAAAGAAAAAAATATATGATGTAGAATGAAAAATCCATGAGTTCTTTTATGGCCAATGTGTATTTAATAATTCTCTCTCTTTCTTAAAAATCACCCGCACTGAAGAAAAACATGAATACCATTGTACAGTTTTGATTATTTATTTATAACTATTTGTGATATGTAAAAGGCAAATTCAAAGAAAACTTTTGCAATATTGAAGCTTAACCTCTCTAAAATATAAAAATCGTTTGATTGAAAGGAAAAGGTAAAAATCAGAGAAAAGGAGCAAAATATTAATAAAGATTTAACAGACATCTCATACATATAAAATATATATCACATTGTACTCTTCGAACAAAATCAATTCAAAATGCACCTGGCTGCGGTGACCAAGTTACCACGTAGACTGGAAAAAACCACGCCAAACCGAAGGAATTTACAGCATGTGGCACACAGGAAGTGGGCACGAAACCACGCCTGTCTCCAGTGGGAGCAAAATACGGGAGTCACGTGGAGGGGACTCGGGCAGAATCCCGCGCGAGTCTCGTCCCGCTCTCCACGCGCGGGCGCCGCCTTCTCCGTCCGGCTTCACTCGCCATCGAAAAATGATGCGTCAACCTCGACGGTGTCTGCAGTCGTCTAGTAAGTGACGGCACATGCCCCAGGGAGGTGTGCACTCGAGGCGGGATGAGGGAGCGCAGACACGCGGGAATCCCAGCGGGCGGGCTTGCTTCTCTTTGCGTGACTTGAAGAAATCCAGGGAGAAGGCATGCGCTGCAGAACAGTGCGCTGCGCCCCCTGCCGGGCCCTGGCGTGAAGTGCGAGGTTCGGGGGGGGCGGGGCGGGGGGCGGGGCGGGGGGGCGGGGATGCCTCAGCCTCACCCTCCCCCGCAAGTGGCTTCTTCCTCATCATGGCTTCTTTGGACTCTGAAATAGAGCAAAAGAAGCCAAACCTTAACAGCATTTAGTGAGGAAAGGATAAACAGCAGACACCAGATCTGTGACCTGGTTTTCTTAAAAAGAAAATAACCCGTGGCACAATCCTGTTACTCGTTGTATTTCTTCTTCCACAAGCATTGCAGGTGAGCTATTGACCATGGTCCCCTCTAAGTCTGTTTCGCCCTTATTTGTGAGAAAGCCCTGAAAGCCCCACTGTCCTGCGTCCTGACAGCTTCACCGGAGCCCTCAAGAGGGGACCTGACGGGTCTGCGCCCACACGTCCATGGGGAATATCTGATGTGCTTTCGATCAGTTTCTTGGCAAAATTTAATTTTGAAACTATTTTAGTAGTTATGTACGTGTAGGAAATATTTAAAAATTAAATCAGTAGTAATCAGAAAAATTATATCATTTCAAAATTCTAAGTATTTCATGTTTAATGTAATTTAAATGAGAAAAAACAACATTCTATTTTTTCTCTGAAATTTGCAGATATTAAATGAAGACTCGGGACAATATTAAGTCGAATGTGCTTGCTCTGACATGACACTGTTTGTTACAGTAACCAATTTCTGCCTTGTGTATGAACATTTTCCTACTTAATGGAGGCAAAATTACTTTCTTCTGACTTCATTCTTCATGTTACTTTATGCTTAAGCATTTTACCTAAAAATAAGCCCTTGGTCTTTGCTAGTCCTTCTGTGGATCTGACCTAATCAAGAGAAGGGATTATTTTTACCATATGTATTACAGTGGTTATGCATATAATGTTATGTAATCATAAAATGTTGTTCAATAGTTTATTAATTTATCCATTGAGAGGGTTTAGCTTGGACATTTAGTTACCCATTGATTGTGCTGTGCCTTTTTTTTTTTTTTTTTGAGACACGGTCTCACTTTGTAGTTCAGGCTGGCCCTGAGCTCACTATGTAGCCCAGGCAAACCTTGAACTCAGCAATCCTCCTGCCTCTGCCTCCCATGTACTGGGATGACAGGCGTGAGCCACCATGCCCAGCAATAGAAGCTTTTTAATAGGATGAGATTCCATTTGCTGATTCCTTCTGCTAGTTCATATGCTATAGAGGTTTTGTTCATAAAGTCTTTCCCTACAAATCAGTGCAACGGAGACTAAGAGAATGGTACAAAAATCAGTGAATCAAAGAGTTGATTCTAGCTACATCTTTCTGTTTATTAGCACATGTTTATGATTTCTACTTACAACATTTCTCATGGAAGGTTGGTGCATGTACACAACACATAATTATTTTTACAACCTCTCACTCTTCCTTCATTTCTTAGTTCTGTTTCCTTTCACAAGAGGTAAATGTCTTTATTTCTTGCTATGTTTTATTTTGCTGTATATTTTATAATTATATGGTTTCCCATTTTCCTACAAGGACTGGCTTATCCTTCTTTATGGAAGAGTACTAATTGTGTTTGATTGTCACATTTTCTTTATCCACTCATCTGTTGATGACATATGGGCCACTTAACAGATTTAGCGACTATGAAATGTGCTACTGTAAACATGGGAATCATGTGTCACTGAAATATGATGCCTTTAACTTTTGGGAAAATATCTGGCAGAGGAATAGACAGGTGGAAATTCTATTTTTTAATTTTTTGATGAATTTCCAGACTGATCTCCATAATGGCTTTACTAGTTTATATTCCAATCAACAGTGTAGAGGTTTCTTTTCCCAGCCACCACTCCATTATTAGTTATTATCTGCTGTTTTGACTAAGGCCATTCTTCCTGGAGTAAGATGGACTCTTGCTCCTGTTTCTAGGCGGAGGCTAAGATCGATATTTTAGGGCTCCATTTTGTTTCCAGTGCAAACGTTTAGAAGAAGAGCTCTTCCTGCAGACTTTCTTTAGTTTCCCACCACGACTTTGTACCTGTTCAGTCTGCAATTGGTCACTGAATTCAAAATGTTTTATAATTTGTCATGCAATGTTCTGTGTTGTCATATGTGGCTTGGTTGGTCAAATGGTGTTTGATTGCAAATTGAGTGTTTCCACAGACATTTTTGTTTGTGTTTTGATCTCTCATCTTTTGACCTTGTTGTGGTCAGAAAATGTACTCTATGATTTTAGCATATTTTACACTGTTGAGATTGTTCAAGTCCTGGCACACAAATAACATCAGTGAACATTCTAAGTATGTTTGATTATATCATATAATTGTTTTTATGGTAGTGTATATATATACATATATATGTATATATGAGTGTGTATATTTCTTAGTGAATTTCTTGAAATTTCCAAAAATAATTCTAGATTTACCTATTTTTTTAAAGTATTTTGAGTTTTCCTGCACATACTTCGAAGTTATTTTCTAGGAACATACACACTTAACATTGTTAAACCGTTCCCCTTGTAGAATTAAGCACTTTATGGAATACTTTTTCACCATACTACTATATTTCTTTTATTTATTTTTTTTTTTGAGACAGGGTCTCGCTTTATAGTTCAGGCTGGCCCTGAGCTCACTATGTAGCCCAGGCAAGCCTCAAACTCAGCAATCCTCCTGCCTCTGCCTCCCGAGTGCTGGGATGACAGGCGTGAGCCACCACGCCCGGCACTGTGGTATGTGGTATTGATGGCTGGTGGGCGTGAGTCTCCACGCCCAGCATTGTATGTGGTTTCCGGGATCGAACTCAGGACCTTGTGCTTGCGAGGCAGGCGCCAGAACCACTGAGCTAACCTTCCGGCCTGATACTACTATATTTCTTGATCTGAGCCTAAACTAAATGTTAATAACCCAGACACTCTTTCTTATTAGCGTTTGTATAGTATGTCTTCATTTCTGCAGTCTTTGTCTACTAAGCTATATTTGTGTTTAATTCTTTGCAACAGCTTGTGTTTTGTTTTTGATATTTATTCTGTCGGAGGTCTATGTATGTTAAATGAAGTGTTTAATCCATTGCATGCCATATTATTATTGGTACACTTTGGTTTGAATCTGTACCGTTGTTGTTTTTGTTTGCCTGTTGTTAATTGTTCCTCTTTTCTGACATTTGAATACGTGTATTTTTTGGAAGATTCCAACTGATTTACACACCTCCTGCTATATATTGTACTTATTCATGTATATATTTACATGTGCTTTATGTATTTTGGAATAGTTGATGAAAGGAAAACAAGTTTTGCCTTTAACTTGTTTCTCTCTCCTTTCAATGCTGCCCTATCACATTGTCCACAGTGGGAGAACTTGGCACGTGGGCGCTGCCAGTGGCCTCTGTGGTTCTTTCTGCTGTTTTGATACAATGCATTTTTGTATCTATGAGTTCTATAATGTCCTGTGACACTGTAAATAGTTTGGTATGGTTAACATTTCTATTAGTAGAGGTTTGATGTATATGGAGTTATTTTATATCCACCATAGGGAGTCAGTACGTGCAAGGCACGGCCCGAGCCTTTTTGACCGCCCCCTTCCCGCTGGCTCTCCTCCCTCTGTCACTAAATCTCCATTTCCCTTTATGAGGTAGGGGGAGATAACAGAGCACTGATAGGCAAATACCGGATCTTCTCGTTGATATGAGCACCGGTAGATGCAAATGAGCTCTAGTAGTATGACAATCTTTTCAGAATGGGAAATTTCCAAAGGAAAGTTGGTGTGGGGATGTAATGAGGGGAAGAAATAAATATGATTCTGAAAGAAAATAAAAGAGCATGCATATATAGGGGATGGGGAGGTGTGGGTGGGGATATGGGTAAAAAAGAGAATTGACTGTGTCATATATTGGTACAAATTCCCCAATGTTATCTGTGAGTGTGAGATGTATGCAAATTGTACCAATAAAGGATGCAATTAAAAAAAGAGATAAGATGTGTCCCGGTATGTTGCCAAATAGCTATAACAAATGTAAACCTTATGTGTTGGATTTCTTTGTGCTGATTATCACAGGGACCTGTAACACTGAATCAGGGGGCTTAAATTTTTTTATCACATCACAACATTTTCAGTCATTTCTTTATGGACTGTGTGGGTGTGTTTGTGCGTGTCTGCCTTGTCTTATGCACGCCATGGATATTTTTGTTAGCACACTGTATACTGTTTATGTACAACTGAGACATTTCCCCATTCTCTCCCCTCTGCATTCCAGTGTAGTTAGTTTCCACCAACTTGTCCAAGATCCCTGATTTCTTATTCCGCAGTGGTTAAACACACGTAATCCCACCCAGGCAATCTGACCTTTTAGATGAAATATGTCTCTTCTCTTTGGGGTCCCATTTTACATTTCCAATTCTCTGCACATGATAGTTATGTTTTTTTCTGTTAATGGTGGCACGTTTTAATAAAAAGCTGCTTTAACATCTCTGGCCGTGTATTTCTGGATTTATTTTTGTTGATGGATTCTTCTCTTGGGTATTCATTAGATTTTACTGCCTGTTGATTCATAGACACTTTGAATTTTATGTTGTTTATCTTGATTTTGTTAACTTTCAAAAGAACCTGAGGTTTATTTTTGGCAACCAATCATTTTTCTTTCATTCAGATGTATCATCAAATGATTGATTTCTGACCTCTGATAGGATTACATACTTACTAGCTTTTGCTAAAGGCTTTATGCACCCAAATATTAAAATGCTGTCTTTCTTCACAAATACTGAACATCCCAAGCAATCTCTGAGGGCTTCCCCATCTAGATGGCTGAAGTGCTGACATGCACGCCTTTCCCAGCCTGATCGTTGTTGCAAGAATTAGTTAGCTCCCATGCCCTTCCGTGCTTTAGCGCATGCTAGAGGAGTTTCACCCCGGGCAGACACATGTCAGAACATCCGGAAAGTTTTCGGAGGCTCCTTAAGGCCGTTTTCTTTGTTTGGGGCATAACGCCTCCGCCGCATTCACTGCTGCCAAGCTTTTGCCTGTTTCAGGCTACTCGACCCAGAAGGAAGACTCTGCTCCCCTTGAAGCGCTTCCTTGCACATTTCTTATGATGTTGAGAGCTAGTAAATGAAATCTCACCCTCGTTGGCAGATTTAGCACTCTCCACACTGAGTCTGTATTAATGCGACTGTATCCTAAGATTTCTACTAGTAAAACTAATTTTATGAGAAGAAATTAAGGTTACAAAGGAGCCTGTCCTTATCTTCAATAGTCACTGCCAGTATAGCCCCAAACTTTACAGACTTTGATATTTAGCAGTATTTTAATGAGTCTTTTTCCAATAGTTATGTACATAAAATAAAAATGATCATATTTTTATATTTTAGCTACCAACTCATGATAGTAAAATTATATTAATAAAAGATAAATTAAAGAGGGCTTTTATTCCTGGAAACATATGATTATGCTGTGTGATTGATAAAGTGAAAATAAATTGCTTTCTCATGTACTATTTAGAAATTGGTAATCACTGGATGATTAGCTGACAATTTTACATTTAAAATGTGCTGATTAGCTTGTTTTACCTTAATAACCCTATCATAGTGACCACCTTATCTTGCCCTTTAAATTTAAAATTAATGAACTAATCATTTACTGTGCTCTTTTCCACTGTTCTGCGCAATTACTCTGCTGCTGAATGGCACTTTGCAATTTTGCTGGTTCATTAGCCCCTATCATCCTGTTTCTCAACTTCTCTGTTCAACTACAGGATAATTAAATGCCATCTTTTACTATCTTATAACCTTGACATATAAATTCCTTTCCTCGGTGGCTCAAATTAATGGAAAAATGACAGCATATCTGAAGTTATGCGAGACACTATGATTGATAAAATGTTAATGCACATGACCTGCTAAACACGACTGAGATGTCTATCACTGTTATTCCATATTACTGAGTGACGTGGGGGACTAAGGGGTTTTGTGTATTATTCAAAGGAAATGCTTTGAAGATTAGGTAGCTGTTGATTTTTCCCAATTGGTTTCTAAATTATATAATATTCCAAAATCATCTATTTCTATTTTTCTATTTTTTTACTATATTTATTTAACTCTTTACTTAACACCTCTGATTACGCTAAGAATTTGAGGGTTTAAATATAAACAAGATGTAGTCATTTACTTTAAAGAAGTCATAAGCTTTGTTGGAAAAAGGACAAAAATATTACTTATCATGCAACAAGTTGAGTGTGTTATAAAACATCTTTGCATCCAGGGATGTACAAATATTCTCTGCAGTTATTGTATAATTTTATTGTTATTGGATAATATGAAATTTCACATTTGTAAGTTTATGAAAAATGACAATTACCCAATTTTCAATCTAATAAAACTTATTACTTGAGATTATTCTTATGGTTGGCATATCAGGCAGTTATTCTTTTTGACATCCTTTATTAAATTAATTGTTTTCCTTCTTTCAAAGGAAAGCGTAGCTCACACTCATCTGAATCTTATTATGGCTCTTGACCTAGCTGGAAAATAAAATCATGGAGAATCAAAACAGAATTAAAATGGATTTTTGGAAAAATTCATGATAAGAATTTAAAAAGAAAACCCCCAAATGCCCAAAATAATAGTGCTGGAAACCAGATGCCTCTGTCATCTTGGTATCATATATAACATCCTGAGTCAGTATGTTTATGATTCATTTACTGGTATCTATAAAAAATGACATTGTCTCTAAGAGCAATATTGTTATTGTTTTTTGCCTGAAAGTCGTGCAGCTGTTCGAGCTATCTTTTAGATACTTTTGGTAAAACTTCATAATAGTTCATTTCAAACATACATTTTTGAGTGTTTTCCCCCATTCTGACTATGTAGCCTTTTATTTGTTTGTTCACTACATTGACACTGAAGCATTTACTGACCACAAAGGATTTATGTCTTTCATTTTGCCGGTTTTCAGTATTCAAAGGTCACTTCACATTTTACTCTTCCTTTTTACTGACTGATTTTGTGTTAAATAAGTACAGTTACTCCTCACTTAACAACTAAGTTCTTCTCATGGGGATGTCATTAAATGACCTGGTCACTAAATGAGGAATTATATGTAGTATGTACATCACAATATTAAAAACAGAAATAGTCAAAGAAAATTCCAGCTTGACGATTTTGCTTTTATTTGAATAACTCTTATATTCAGTGACTAGGTTATAACAGAATGGAAAGCTACAGCTCTGTACTGTATTGTACAATCAGCAAAAATGATAGTACAGTATAAACAAGCTGTATTGTCCAAAGAAAAGGCATTAGGCCTCTGTATGTAAGATGTAAGGGTCTGTACAAAAAATGACAAACATAGATCATAAATCCAAGCAGCAATCCTAAGTCCAAACAGAATGGGTTAGTAGTTCGTGTGAATAATCATTAAATACACAGGTGGTTGTTGTGGCTTGTGTCTTAATGTGCCCCCAGTGCCTCCCACAGTCAGAGGTGGGGCTTGCCCTGAGGTGTGCCAGTCTACAGAGGGTGGCAGTGGGGTTAAGGGAGTGTGATTACTAAGCCAGTACATGTGAATGGTTAGTTTGGCACCATCTTGCTAGGCTGGATGGGATGAAAGGGGCAGAATGGTGCTGTTAAGTTCTCTTGTTGCTTTTGTTACTGTGTGGGCACCATGAGCTGTGTCTCCTCCGTCACGCCATGCTGCCACATGCCAATCTGCCCCGGGGGCTGCCGATCATGGCCTGAGACCTTCACAAGTCGCGAGCTAAGTCAACCCTTTTCCCTTTAACTTTAGGTGGTAGATAAGTCTGTAGTACAGCACCGTACCTTGTTGTTTACACATATTATCTGAGAGATTTTTCAGTACTTGCCTTGGGGAGTATAATTATGTATAACTAACAATACATTTTGTATTAATTGCAAGCTAAATCGTGCTCAGAAATCTTTCTAAATATGTCTTTACGTTTTCCATTCTTACACTAATATCACCACACAGTTTAAATAATCATTATAAGCTTTACAGATACTGCCTCATGTAGCTATCTTTTAAAAATATGACAAAAATAATTACACCCCGTATTTATTGTATATTTAGAATACAACAAGATGACTCCCTGTATTTATTCAGCAGTGACAAATTCATTTACATTTTCCTTTATATTTATCTATTACTTTTGCTGAAGCTCTTTCTTTCTTTACTGTAAAATTACAATCTAAGAGACATTTCTTCTCATTCTGGGAACTATCCTCACTCACCATGCCCCAGTGCAAGATTATTAGTAACAAATTCCCTCAATTTTTGTTTATTCTGAAACATCCCAATTTCTTCTTTGTATGTGAAGCATAGTTTCACTGCATGTAGAGTGTGTAGCTCACATTCTTTATCTTTCATCACTGTAAATATGTCAGCCCATGACGTTCAAATGTACATTGTTTCTGAAAGAAAAGTCAGCTCTTCAAGGGTGTTGAATATTCCTTGTATTTGCAAATTGCTTTTCTATGTGACTTTTCAAATTACCACCAAAATAATATGGATTGTTCATGTCCAGTCTGACGCTCCACAACACTGCAACAATCATGGAATTCTAGCTCTGGCCTATTAACATACATATGACCTATGTTATCGTACATTGTGTGGTTATCATTTTTTTGTTCAGAGATCAATCTTAGCATTTTTGAGGATACAGTACATTTTTAATAACTATATTTATCACTTTGTATAGAAGAGCTCCCTTGAACTTTGTTGTCCTATTTAACTGAACTTTTATGTCATTCAACCAACATAGGCCAAACTACCCACTTGCAACTTTATTAAGTCCTTTAAGCCTGGGTCCAAATTCTATGAGGTCAATGCTTAGATTCCACAGGTGAGTGTGAGTTTCACACCTCACTCCTGTTCAGATGGCTATTATAACAAAGACAACAGATTGACCATATACTAGCCAAGATAGAGAGCAAAGGGAATGCCTGGCCTCCATGAATTGTGCAAAGTCATATACTCAGAAATTAATTTTAGAATTGTATTATATAGTAATTAATAGATATGCCCAAGGAAACATTGTATCTTCATTCTTGTATTTATTGCAGAATCCTTTAAAATATCCAAGATAGGAAAGGATTTATGAACAAGTGAATGGTAAAGCATATGTGATGTGTGTACAGACTGGATTTATTCAGTCATAACAAGGGTGAGATCCTGGCATTTGCAACCATGTTGGTGAATGTGGTGGGTACTGGGTTAGATCACTTCATTATTTTACATAATCCAAGGATTCTTCATGAGGAGTTAGTACATATACATATCATATCTTATTCTTTTTTCTCTCTTTCCCTCAACTCCAGTCCCTCTCCCTCCATTCCTAGATCCCCTTCCTATCTGAAACGAGACACAGAAGATTAAATATCATATAAGTACAAATGATTTAAGAAGCAAAATAAAAGTTTATAAGAAATAAAAGATGGTAGGGAAATAAGTCTTTTGCTTCCTGATAGTTGACTGCTAGGTTTTCTTTTAGATTTAGATAAATAATATATAAGTAATGATATCTTTGACCTTTTCTCTTGAAATTTTTAAGCTTCATATTCACGAGATTATTCTTTAGAATACACTATGGGAAGTATCTGACCTTTATCTTTCAAGTATATTTTTCTCTTTTTTTAAGAGATTATTTATACATATGTTACTAGGCTTGCTTATATCATGAAGGTCACTTAAGGTTTTTTTTATACTTTCTATATTTTCTTTTACAATATTTAGACTAGATCATCATAAATTGACCTGTGTTTTGATTTTTTAATTTTTGCCTTGAATGTTGAACGTGCCACTGTACCTCTGTAGTGAACATTTCATTTCAATTACTGACATTTTCACCCAAGAGCTTCTGTGTGGTTTTCTTTAATTTTTAAAAATTATTTGTATCTCTTTGTCTATATTCTATGTGGAATGTTGTTCTCATATTTTTCCCAAGTACTCACATTTTGTTTTCTATAATTTTTGAAAATACTTCTAATAGGTAATTTTTCAAAATAAATTTTATTTATTTGATCTCACTCTTCCCACAAGTGCCCTAGGGGTTTGGTAGACAAATGTCTAGGCTTCCTCATTTACATTCTCTATCATCCACTGTATTTCCATGTATGGACATATTTCCTATTTCTCACATGTATTTTTAAAATTTTAATCTTAATCTTTATTGGTACATTGTAT
Organism: Thryonomys swinderianus; assembly: GCA_004025085.1. Taxonomy (NCBI): domain Eukaryota; kingdom Metazoa; phylum Chordata; class Mammalia; order Rodentia; family Thryonomyidae; genus Thryonomys; species Thryonomys swinderianus. The sequence goes on from PVIC010003085.1 coordinate 19,329, forward strand.
ATACACAACCTGATCACATTCAATATTGGAAATCTGTACCAGTATATGACATGATTTCTCATTTTTTTTCCACTCCCCTACCCACCCACAACCCCCATCCCCTAAAAATGTAAGCTTTGTTTCCCTTTTTGTCTTTTAATGTTTTGCTGGAAACTGTACATTAAAAGTGCTCTAAATTAGCAATTTTGGAAAACAGCTCTTTTCCACCTATCAGTGGTTATTCATATTTCTTGTTTGAGCTGAATTTTTTGCTAGCTTTTGCTGACTAATTCTGTGCCATCTGAATACCCTCTCATATGTGATCACAAGGCTCTCTGTTTGATTTACGTCATGCTTATCTTATGATCAGATATTTCTTTCAATCTGTAAGTTTTACTGTCTTAGCTGAAGGTTTCCAAATGTACATGGCTTTAAACTTCTAACAGCCCGGCACACAGTTTATATTCTATGCTGGGCTGTATTTACTACTTGCATAAAACTTAAAATTAGGAAAAGGTGCAAGCTTCAGGCCTTCCCAGGTCATTCTGGCATACCTTTATTCCCTATTAGATTTTTTGACTATATTTTGGAGAATTTTTAGATCTCTTGTGGGCACCAGATGACATATTTTTTTCTTTTATGTTTCTTGCTTAGTCTTTTGTTAACCCCCAATGATAATGTCACTTCCTCTGTGATCTTATACAATTGTTCCTGCTCATCTCTGACAAATGTCCTGTGAGTAGGGCTGTTCACACAGGGTGGCCTTTGACTCAGGTCAAACAAGCAAACTCAGAAAGTAGCTTTTCAGCGAGCTGCTGAGCAAGTCAAATAGCAAAGTTTCTCTAGAGATAAAAAAGTTTAAATCCATCAGTGCAGCCTCTCCCAGTTACTATAGGCTCCTAATTCCCCAGCTACTGTATTAATGAGAAATTAAGAGTTGTGATCAACAATGTAACACAATGAAATAGAGCAGGAAGTTTTTGTTTGTTTGTTTAACATTTGTTTGAATAAACAACACACACATTTCTGCAAGGGTTTAGTCTATTTTCAAAGTTCAAAAAAGTTTGATTGGGCTTCTTTCCCATTACTCTTATGGGGGGAAAATTTTCAAGATCCTTTATTGTACCATTTCAGAATTTGCATCTCTGAATAATTTACAAGTTGATTTAAATTGCACTTACATTGGAAATACCATTTCAATGTCTCCACCAATGTGGGGGTCAGTGTGTCCATGGCCAACTGGTACAGGAAGGAAGCTTCTGCAGGACACGTGACAGGAAACGCAGGTCCCCAGGAATTGGCCAGAGAAAGACCAATTCAGGAAAGCAATCTGAAGGAGAAGTCCACTGACCAAAGCCAGTGTGAGGAGGATTTAGAAAGAGAGGCTGGGATTCCCTTGAATCAAAACCCCCCTGACAGCCAAAGCCTCCTGAATTCATCATCTTGGAGAAAAATATTAATGAAGGAAGAGCCAGAACCACAATGTAGCCAGATTTTAACGGAGGATAGATGAGAGCTACAGACCCCTGGCAAAGCCTAAGATGGGCAGCCTAGCCACAGTCGGGGGCCCTGAACTGTGACCCTGAAAGTCACAGGAAGAGGACACTGAAGAGGCTCCTGCAGGCAGTGCAGGGGGCACGGAGACTGAGAGCACCCCGCAGAGGCCAGCGGAGGGCAGTGGCGGCCTGGCCACACGGCTTCCCCAGTTCACCTGAAGGTGTCTGATCGACGGTCAAAGGGAAAGAACCTCCAGGTATCGACGCGCACAGAAGCAAGACCAAAACTAAGCAGGAGACACCCAGAGTGTGGACATGGGCTCAGTGGCCCATCAGAGCGCTCACTCGCTTGGTACTAGGCAGGTACTAGCCACATCGTAAAAAGTGGGACACTCAGGAACTTGCAGGAGCGGGCTGTGTTCTGTCACGGGTGAGGAGAACAGACTTACGGACAGAGTGACGTTCTTGGAAAGGGGATGCTAGGAGGAAGCTCTATCGGGAATCTTCAGAGCCCTCCATGTTAAACCCTCCCCACCCACGTGTGGCCCTAGGGGTCAGAGCTCTCCGGCTAAATGCACAACTGCAAAAGAAATAGGGCTGAGCAGCTGATCTCATCGTGTTCTTGTGAATGGGTGTGGTTTTGGGTTGTTGCAGCTCTTTTCTTATTCATTTATCTTCATTTGTTTTCTTTACTATTTTCAGCTAGACTATGGATAAGAAGTTTCTGGCTATGAGGCAAGCAGAATAAGAATTAGGCATTTTTTCATTCTAAATGGTACCTTTCCCAGGTAGGCCTCATTCCAGCTGTGTGAGAGGATTCAAACACAAACTAGCTATTGGGGTATTTCCAGCTTCTGGCCTCACACAGTGACTCCGACATCACTGAAGAGTCAAATGAAATAAGCACATCAAGGAGTTAAGCAAAAGGGAAAAATAATGGGAACCACCAAGGGAGAAATAATGCAAAGACATGAATCAGTCAATACTTTTCAGTAATAACTCCCAACGTGAATGCTCTCAGCTCCATTATCCAAAAACAGGTTGACAGATTGGAACACACACAAAAAAATTATGTTTTTTAGCATGTAAGAGACACACTAGATGTGTAGAAAGGCTCATGGGGTGGAAATCAAACAATACTCTGTGCAGCAGCGTTCTGAAAGCAATCAGGAGCAGCTCTTATTTTAAGATAAAGTGGGTCTTAAGCCAAACCTGATCACAGGAGACAAAAAGCTAACTACATACTGGTAAAGGGAGCAATTCAACCAAAAGAAAGAAGGATCGTTATTACCCGTCACACAACAAATACTACTGGACAAAAAGGATCAAACTAACATCAACACAATCAAAGATCACAGGGGGTGACGTTGACAATCCGCCATCACAAATGTGTAGACCATCTAAAAAAAGCAACTAAAAATATCAGAGCTCAACCACACCTTCACACAAACGCTTAAATATTGTAGTAATTATCTACATAGAGTTCCATTCACCAGCCACAGAGAGCACCTTTTTCTCAGTATCCTGTGGAAGTCACTAGACCACACATTGCACCACAAATCATGTTAAAATAAATGCAAAAGAATCATATATGTATATATTGTTTGATCATAGCAAAAGTAATTTAGAAATAAAGGGCAAAAGATACCACAAAATTATGCAAATGAATGGGCTATATCATACATTCTTGAACAATAATCAGGTTACAGAAGAAATCAAGAGATTAATAAAAATAAAACTTTCTTACAATCAAACAATATTGGGTGGAGATCATATCACAACCTATGGGAGACACTGAACCAATTTCTAAGAGGAAAGTTGATAACTGTGAATGTCCATATAAGGAAAAGGGGGCGCTGAACAAACAATCTAACAATGTACTTTGAGGGCTTAGAAAATGGAAAATAGCCGGGCATGGTGGCTCACGCTTGTAATCCCAGCACTCGGGAGGCAGAGACAGGAGGATTGCTGAGTCTGAGGCTTGCCTGGCTACATAGTGAGCTCAGGACCAGCATGAACTACAAAGCGAGACCCTGTCTCAAAAAAAAAAAAAAAAAAAAAAAAAAAAAAAAAAAAAAAAAAAAAAAAAAAAAAAAGGAAAATAATCCAAATCCAAGTTGATTACAAGGAAGGAAATTATGAAGACCAGAGTAGGAATTAATACAGTTAAGACATAAACAATGCTAACAACAAAATGAATTGAGGAGGCTTTTTTTCTTAGAAAAGATAACCGAGATAGACAAAACCTTAGACAAACCAAAAGAAAAAAAAAAGGACATATAAATGCAATTGCAAAAGAAAAAGGTGAAAAACAAACAAGAAACTACCAAAACTCAGAGGATTATCAGTAACTGCTTCAGAAACAGTATTCTGAGAAATGGGAATATCTGGAAGAAAGGGCTAGACTCCAAAACACATACAAACTACTAAAACTGAACTAGGCAGATATAAGAACCTTGAATAGTGTGTTAACAAACAAGAAAACTAAAGCAGTCATATAAAACTTACCAGTGAAGAAAAGTCCAGGATCCAATTGATTCACTAAGGAATTATAGAAGAAATTCTAGGAAGATCTAATGCCAGATTTTCTCTAATTCTTCTATGAAACTGAAAGAGAAAGAACTCAATTCTTAAATCTAGCAGTACCCTTCTATCAAACCACACCATGATTTAATTAAAAAAGAAAGCTACAGAACAATTCATTTAATAAACATAGATGGAAATCCCTGAGCAAGTTACATGCAAACGAAATACAAGAAAAACAACTCACGATAGCTAGAGCTTTGAAGTGGCCTCACCTGCCCATCAGTAGATGAATGAACAGAGAAAATGTGGTCTGGAGAGGGAATGAGAAAGGGGGCGGGATGAAAATACGTGGGCTGGGGATTTAGCTCAAGTGGTACCGCACCTACCTTGGAAGCACAAGGACCTGAGTTCAATCCCCGGTACTGCAAAGAAAAAAAAAAAAACAACCATGTGATAAGTGCATGTCTGAGTCCTCCGAGCTGAATGTGAAGACCAGGAACTTCACACATGTACTAATGAGTAAATATCTCTACTGATGTTTATGGCTGAAGCACTCTTGCTCATAACCATATATATGTCTCTACCGACACTGCCATTAACATTCCCGTCAGAATCACCTCACGCTACAATATATGAAACACTGAGCTTTGATTTGCTCAAAGTATTGAACAATGAAATATCCATTATTGTATTTAGGTACCTTCACCTGTTTTCTGTCATAATAAGGCCTCTGGCGCCTGAGAACTTATGGAGAATGGAAAGTCATGTGCCTCGCAGTCGAGAAGACTCGAAGTCTGACTACATGGTGTCTGCACCAGCGCTGTCATGCTGTTGGTCGTCGCATCTGCTGCTGGTAGAGTCACCGATGCTATCCTGGAGGTGCCGCCCTTGTGCCTCCATCGAATGCAAAGCGTCTCTCTGAGCTTCTTCCTCCAAATACCAATAACCCCTGAACTTAGGGACTCAGCTTCGGTTCTTAGCACTTGAGAGATCCATTCAAGCTGTAGTGCTAGGGAATTAACTGATTTGTTTAACATGCTACACAAAGAATTGGAACTACTGGAGTCTGACTGATGCTGGGTACAATAAAGCTGCCATTAATTAATTCCCTAATGCACAGTCTTATTAGGGCTGCACATTAATTTACTAATGGGAAGACTTATTTGTCCCCTTTTTCATTTTCCTCTGACAAAATATGTATAATTCAGTCTACTGGTTTCTCAATGTTAATGGAACTTTTTTGTTATTTGTGTGAGCGGGACTGTTTTACACTGAGTCAAAGGAAAACTTCTAAGACTTTACAAAATTATGTTTAACAATTTTAAAATTAAAAATATATGGGAAATTATACAACTTATATTATCTTCTAGTTTATAATAATTTAACTGTCGAGTTTTTAAAAAATCTGTATGTGAGATACTACTTGAAAAATTATTATTATTTTTTTACATTATTCCAAAAACTTTATTGGTACATTATATACACAGCTCACAATCACACAAAACATTGGGGAATTTGTGCCAATATATGACAAGGGTCAATTCCCATTTTTACCCACATCCCTGCCCACCCACCCCCTCCCCACACCCTCTACATATACTCTTTTATTTTTTTCCAAATCATATTTATTCCTTCCCCTCTTTATGTTCCCATACCAAATTCCTTTTGGACATTTGAAAAATTATTTTTTCTGCTGCAGTCTTTTTTTTTTTTGGTCTCTGGGTCAAACTATCAGACACAGCTTAAAAAAAGGAGACCTTCATTTTTGTTCACTGTTTTAGTTTTATTTATTTCTCCTACACATAGTAGAGCACTTTATTAATCCTCTCCATGACTCTCAAGTCAATCCAGTAGATAACTGAGCTCAATCTTCACAATCCAGGATTAGAATTTAGGAAGTTAAGACAAATTTGAGAATGTATGAACAATAATTAATACTTTATATTGCTCTTCTACTTTATTGAATTTAGATACCACTATTAAATGAACTCCAAATTATTACGTATGTAACTCTAAATAAAGCCCAGATGGATAATAATAGCAACCAACCCACAGCATTTGGGCCAGTGCTATGTCAAGTACTTTACAGATATTAACTTATTTAAACTTACCAATAGTTTTTTGAAGTGTATTTTATTATTTTCTCTGTTAACATTCAGATATCCTATTTATTTGTCACTGATGATAAAGTTAGTTAACTTCATCACAAGTAGAATATTTTTTTTTCTTTTACTGGAATATTTTCTAACTTCATCTATGACTTTTCTTTTCTTCTGAGCAATCCTAGGAGAGGCATTTTACTGAGCAGTTGGGCACAGTGGATTGGTTGTATATTGTGAAACCAAAAAAGTGAAAAGGATTAATTGTCAAAACATTACTGTAGAATTTATGGGAAGTTTTCCAGTGGCATAAATATTGATTAATATACACTACAAAAATATATCTAGCTAAACTACATTAGCAAAGTTGTGAGTGACTTTGATAAGAAAAAATAGATTCCTGCAAACATTATTTATCTGAAAGATCTTACTCCTTAAAATAGTAGAACCAATGAGGGGAAAGAATAAATATGTTTTGAAAAGCAAAAGAAAGCACATGTATATAGGGGTGGGGGGCTGTGGGGTAGACAGGGATATGGGTAAAAATGAGAACTAACTCATGTCATACACGGGTACAAATTCCCCAATGTTGAGGGTGATTGTGAGCTGTCTATAAAATGTACAATAAAGAATTCAATTAAAAAATAGTAGAACCACTAACTTACATCCAAAAGAATGAGTAGAATACTCACAGATAACAAATCCAATCTAATACTTCCAATTTGTCACAGTTTTCTTGTTGGGTTGTTAGGCTTTTGCACTGTGTTGATTTCTGACTCAGTAGGTATATCATTCTGATCATACTTGGTCATGTCTGTGTACAGTGCAGCTTAAGGCCAGACAGTTGAGGTTCTGGTCTACTCCAGCTTTCATATGTTTAATGGAACCATAATGTCTCCAAGAAATAAACAGGTATATCATAAAAATATGCAAATATTTACAACAGAAATATTCAAAGGAGAGAATAAGCTTCTTAAACTAGCACATATGTGCATACATTTTGTGATTCTCAAAAACATGCCAGAATGTCTCATAAAAACCTCCTCTGATGGAGTCCTGGCATAGCTAGGAACTGTCTTGTTCTTCTGTACCACCTCTTCCGCTCTGCCTTACAAACATTCCTGCCCTATGCACTCCACACATCTTGGAATTTACATTATGACTTCCCCAAACTCTTTTGTGTTGGACCTCAAAACTGAGATGTGATTTTTAATAGATATATTCATTACATAAATTAGCCAAATATTACTTACAATATTGAGATATGAATGTGACTGTGATTTTCCCGAGTTTAAATTGAAAGTATACAATTAAAAAATGAAAGTATAAAGATAAAAAGCATTTTTACAAGAGATTTGACAAGAAAAGTAAACAAAGTCTGACATTAGTTTATGAACTTTTGGGAAAATCCTGGTTTCTAGATATGGCTGCATTTGTAAAGTTTCAGGTTACTTAAAATGAAACAAACTAGGGAACTTAGAGAAAATACATTAGTTACTATTTAGGATTACAGAAACAATGTGATTTGTAAACCTTAATTTGGGTAATCTATATGTGAAAAAGGAATTTTCATTAGATAATTAAAGAGCTGTGTACTACAGAAGTTATTGAGTTAAGGAGATTTTTGATCTGTGTGTGGAAGGTTCAGTGCAGCATGGTGCGCTAGACGGGTTTGGGTTGAGGAACGTGGCTCTCATCATGGTGGTCTGGAACCAGAGAGGGAGCGAGGAAGAAGGAAGACAGACCCTTCCGGTTCACTGCCCAGGGACCTTGTCTAAGGAGGCTATTTCCCAACACCACACTCAGCTATAGTGCCCCGTGACCCTGTCACCTTCCAAAAGTCTCATGAGAGCAGGAGAGCCTTGGGGAGTCACTCTTGATCTAAACCTTAAAAACTAAATTTTAATGTTGAAATTCTGACATCCTTTGAAACTGAGCTCAGGGTGATCAATGGCTAGGCAACAATATTTTTTTAAAATAAACAAGACTTCCATTTTATTTTTTAAAAGCATTAGAGTACAATTGAATCAATTCAGTGTTTTTGTTACACTTTGCAAAGAGCTTAAGGAAAAAAATAAGGTGCTATGTATTTGTGTTGGCTTCTCATAATAAATGTAGTTATGTTCTGCAAACACTAGTAAAATTTTCAGAAGAACTCATTAACAATTCTATTTTATATTTATTCCTTTTTTTTGAACAAATTGTCTATAAAATAACAAAAACAATAGTATAATTTCTTCCTGTAGGTAGCCCATGTACATGAACTAATTGTTTTGTGTTTAATAAAATTGTTTTAATTTGTAATATTAATATTTTATGGTCAATTTCACTGATGATAATTCAGTACAAAATTATATTTAAAAGTATTGTAAAGGAAAGTGTAAACTAATTAATTTTAACTACATTAATTGCAAGAAAACCTGAGATGGTAAATCATGGATAATAGTCATTATATCATTTGCATTCTACTTGACATTGTAAATATTAATGCAATACATAAATTTCAATTGTTAAATATCATCTCAATTAGATTTCTCAGGCATAAATGTAAAAGTTAAATTTTTATACTATTTAAATTTTATTGAATATATTTATATATTTCATTTTACTAATTTCATTAATATATTTGATGATACTTAAAAATACTAACTTTTCAGGTATTTTGGAAATTATACTCTAAAGTTGTTTCACCAATATGAAAATTGAATCATTCTAAAAATATGTCAAGTAGTATAAAGATTTATGGAATTTGGGTTAGAACACTAGATATAATATAATTGACCACAAATAGTTTAGATAAAAAATAAGTTAGAATTAGTTTTGACTGGTCAAAAAATGAAGTACAAAATATATTCATAAAGCAAATATAACTGAAGCATTGTGGGTGAATATAGTAAAATATTCAAATAAAAGCCCTATGAAAGTAAATATCTTCATCCCATCCTAGTACCTCATCTGTATTTAAACATGTTGATATGTACATAAGTACTGATTACATAAAGATTAGCATGTTTTAAACAGCATCATATATATGTCTTTCTGTATACCACATTTTAGTATACCATGTTGTAATTCTTTACAGTCATGTAACACTATGATACTCTAAACTATTTGGAATCCTTTCAGGATTTGACTAAGCAAAGTAAACTTAAGATTCGTCTTCAAGGCTGAATAATAGTTTTTCATTTGATTTAATGGTAAAAGTATTAAAGATAAAGAGGAAACAGCAAGATATGAAGACCTGACTCATCGCAGCGCAGCATGGGCAATGGATGTTTTCTAGAATTCCTGCAAAGGAAAGACCACAAGGTAGCTGCGGTGAATGCTGGGGTTGCCCTGGGAGACAGCAGCCCCTCGTTAAATTGTGGATGCTGTTTTCTTGTGTGTGTGTGTGTGTGTGTGTGTGTGTGTGTGTGGGTGAAGATCAGAGCCAAGTCTTTGCACATGCCAGGTGTACACTCTGATCACCAGCTACATGCTCAGTCCTGCTTTCCCATTACACATGAACACAAAGACCAATGAATAGAGAGCTGACAAGAAAGGAAACATAAACAAAGAGGGTAGTCACAGCTTCAGCAAATAAAACTCATAGCAGTGAACTATTTAGGTAGTATTTGAAAAAATTCACGTCAATTTAAAGTCTTATTTTAAAAATGATGGGCAATTTAAAACATTATTGTTTAAGCATTAAAGTATTTTAAATAGAAAATGAATGAAAGTAGCCCTGATTGTGATACTGTGGTGCATATTATATGAATAGGGTACTTACCTAAAACTTTAGATCTTAGAAATAAACGATGAGAAACAACAAAATCTATTGGGACCCTGGGGTTAAGTAATGACTGGAAAAAAAATGACAGCCAATTTTTCATTAGAAGATGTGTACATGTAAAATCCTGAACTATTAAAATGCATAATATACATCATCTTAATGATAAAGCATTTGTATTGTGTAAGTATATAATTAGAATTGACAATTTTATTCAGCCTTTTGAAAAGTCACTTCAGTGTCTTCCTGTTGCAGGTGTGTGAGCTAATTAACATGTTAGGGCAGTGGATAGGGCTGGCCCTCAAAGTCCATGGAGAGGACAGCCAAGGGCCAACCAACAGGAGGACAATCAAGAGAAGCTCACTGAAGGTCAGTATTGATAAATACTGGCCTTGACAGTGACTGTCATTCTAAGTAGGTCTTAGTCACCTGGGTGGAGGACAAAGGCATTAATCCACCCCTCCCGGGAAAGATCCCTGACCAAAACCCCTTGTGCATTTGCCATGTGACTTGCTTTCCCATTGGATCCCCCTGTTGTCAATCTTACCTAAGCGAGTCTACCTGCAGTATTACTGGTTGACTGTGGTTTTTGTCCCACCTTGAACTCGCCTCACCATGGCTTTGCTCTACAAAACCCCCTGGAAAACAAGGTGGGTTGGGTCACCCACTTCCGGGTCTCCCTTCTGTCCTTTTTAGGTAGGTGCTTTCTTTTTCATATCTTTTCTTTTTTTCTAGTCTTAACCTCCATTGTTCCTGGAATTCATTCTTCCATTTTAGAGAACAGGAACTCTTGTTTCTGATAGTTTCAGATATGTAGCAGGTTGGGAGTTATATTTCCCTGGTTTGGATTATTTTAGCTCATTTAAACATCATTGTTTGGGTTACTTGCTGCCTGTATCATTTCTACTTTAATGTTAGCAAAAAGTGTTACATGAAAACATACTAAGAAAAAAGTGCCACCAGACTACATCTAAATAAATTTTGATTTTCCTAAAGATTATATGGAAATATGTATTAGATGGTCTTACTGCCACAGCTACATGTATACATTTTTTTTTTGAGACACGGTCTTGCTTTGTAGTTCAGGCTGGCCCTGAGCTCATTATGTAGCCCAGGCAAGCCTCAAACTCAGCAGTCCTCCTGCCTCTGCCTCCTGAGTGCTGAGATTACAGGCGTGAATCACCAAGCCCAGCATTTGTGAGATGTGGTACTGATTGCTGGTGGGCATGAGTCACCACACCTGGTATAGCTGTATGTGGTTACTGGGCATTGAACCAGGGACCTTGTGCTTGCTGGGCAGGTGCTGGAATCACTGAGCTAAATCTCCAGCCCACAGCTATGTATTAATACAGAATAAGCTAATTTGGTCCTTTGGTTACATGTGTTGAAATGATTGGCAGGAAGCTTCTTTAAGTGTGTAGTAGGCTTTGTTCCTTTTGTATCTTAGGAACCACAGAAATATGGAAATTGAAGACTCATAAGAGCCAGGAAAAATAAAAGCTTTATTTTATAGAGAAAGAACTGACTAAGCCACTTACCTAAGGTTACAAGACAAATTGTTCAAAACCGACGAAAAAAAAAAAAAGTAAGAACACAATTCTAGTCTCTTTCCCAAAATTGAGACTTTGAAAAAACACAATCCCATTTGGTTGGGGTAATGTTACGCAGAGCGTTAGCTAAAGTGTGGTGATGCAGGGAGAGTTCAGACAGCCTGAATATGGTTTCTGAGCAATATTTCCCCGGAATAATTCTAGAGAGCCTGAATCTGATTTACTGATGGTTTTAGGGGTAGGTTCGGGAGGCGGAGGCCACGGGATTCGTGAACCGAGACCAGCCGCACAGCAGGGGCGAACGTTCTGATGCAGTGTGCTGTGCCCTCCCATGGTGGCCATTCGTCCCCAGGGTCAGGGTGCTGGGCACAGCCAGGGTAGGGACTCGGCAGCTCGGGGAGGGGTCAGCACAGACCTGACATGTCGCAGACCAGCATGCCTTCATGTGCAAATTACTAAAGTACCTGTTAAGACTGTGGTAGATTTTTGAGCGAGGTACTATGAGTGATTTATTCACTTTATCTTCACTAATGTTTTTGTGGTCCCCTTAGGACCACAGTGTTCTGCCCTTTTACAAGCACTGGCACTCTCAAAATTTTGTTCTAAGGGAGAGAATTTAGGGTCAAGTGGAACAATTGAAGCTTCACTTAGCCCGGACTCAGAGGGAATCCACCGTGAACTTGTCCCGCATTTTGGAGGCCCCAACAGTGAACTTGCCCTCTTCCCTGTTCTAAAGGACAGAAAACAGGAAACCTGACTATTGCTATTCTACCGGTAAATAAAACACCAAATTCTTTCTTTTTTTAAATGAAATACCCATGGGCTAAGGATGTAGCTCAGTGGTGCCGTACCAGCCCGGCAAGCCCAAGGTCTTGAGTTCAGTCCCTGGTACTGCAAAACAAACACACAAAACCCACAAAGCCACAGTCCTAATTTAAAAAAAAGTATATGATTCAAAACTCAATTTGTGCTTAGGAATGCTGTGATAAAGTTCCTTTATTTAAATGGCTGCTACATATCTGGTAAACGTACTATAACGAAATGAATTACTCATATGAATTGCTAAAGAGAGAATAGATTTTAGCTCCTACATCTGAAAAAAGTTTCTTCCATTTTAGCAAAAGACACAACTAGTAAATAATCCAAGTAGTGACACCCAGAGTGAAATCAGTGCTGAAGGGCAAATGCTTTTAAGGCAATATGAAGATGCTTCTCTCGATTGATGGCTTCTGACTTGCCCCACCGAGCACCTTGCACATGGCCCTTGTGTTTTACTCCTGTACTTCAGGGGTGTCCGGTGGTGTTCAGGCTTCCAGTTCCTCTTATTCCTCCAGCCATAGCTTCCACCCTAGGTCTCCATTTTTAAAAAATGTGCTTCTCCAAAACCTTGCCTTCAGCAAAAAGAATGGGAAGTGTTGTAAGAGAGTGTTTTGATAGAGATGTGCTGTTAAAGAAGAGCCAGCTAGATCTGAACACACAGAAATGAGGGAATGACCTAATGTTACGCAGTGTGCCGAATTTCTTTCCTGAAGTAATGAGTCTTACAAGTAGTATACAAGAAATGGCATCTTTAGCTTGGAAAATTAAAAAAACTTAGCAGGATGATATTTAGACTTGTAACGAGCCACAAACAAAATTCAAAGGAACATGTCAAAGTACTTCTTAAGGAGAAGACAAGTATTCTAATTGTGGCTGCAGAATATTGGCTATGCGGATGAGATTTAAAATCAGATTGTAAGTCATATTACAGTGCAAGAAAAGATAGATTGAGACTTAATAGACACATGTTGGTGACTTTCTTGAGCTTACTGTATAACAATGTGACACATTTATTCAGAAGCTATTGCTTCCTAGGTAAAGCACAAGAAAACAATGGTGAGTATGTGACCGTGAACTCAAATGCTGTATGACTCCATCACTGCTGAACTTGCAGTGTTCTGCCTATTGCCAAAATATGGGCCAGCCTCTTAATCATCTTTATAACATGCTATTTCCAAAGTGATTTCAATGCAATTTTAATTGCTATGATTTTAAATTAATGAGATGGTCAGAGCTGACCTCTTCTTGGTCACCATGATCTGAAGGCCGCCTCACTAGCAGGGTATTGTTTCTACTGCACGCTCACAAGGGGCACGCCATGTGGTCGCCTGAGCAAGCTCTTACATCTTTTTCCTTTCGAGCCAATGCTGAGTCCAGAAGACAGTTACACGTAACATTCACTGTTTTCTAACAGCCCCCAAAACGAAAAGAAGTGAGCACACTAAAGTTTAGCAATATATTTTGGTCCAATATATTCAATCATTGAAAAAATGTAATCAACACGAAAAAGAGCAAGGTATTCTAGCTTATGCTGCCTAGCACAAGAATGATATATTTAACATTCTTTTTATTTTAAAACTTCAAAGTTCGGTGTGTGATGGAGCATAACTGATTTCAGATGTGTGAAACAGGAAGACACAGGTTGGCGATTGTCCTACCTGTCCCAACAGACCTTCCTCTCTTTGGGGACATAGGTGTCTCAGTCAGATAGGTGGTTATCTGACACAGTCCATATACAGATTCAAAAGCTGGGGAGAAAAATTAATTTATTTCTAAGCCTTCCTCTATTTCATTTTCCTATATAATGTCATATTTTCTCATTTCTTTTCTTTCTCATTTGAATAGGAAAAAAGATGTATTGACTGTTCTTTGTAAAACTATGTTTTTCCACCTTTTCTTGTGACGTTTCCTAAATTACCCTCACTGATAAAACTTGCCTCAGTATGTTTGTGGAAAGTTACAGAAGAAGTGTAATTAAATTTTATTTTGCTCACACTGTGATTCCCAAATGATGGAGGGTCGGAGTTAACATTTACATCCCCTAGTTCTCCCCAGAGGCAACTTAATTTGCAATTTGATGTGAAACGCACGTGTTAGAAATAAAAGTGCCCCCAAAGCAGGCTTGTTGGACACCGCAGAAGCCTCATATTCACTGGACTTCAAATCCGGTTGTGATGGAACAACGTTAGGCACCAGCCTGGCAAATCCACCCCCTGTATTCGTTCGGCACACTGAGTGGATACAGAGGCTCAGAAGAGATGATTAGTCTGAGGCCACTAAACATGAAGTAGCAAAAACACAGGCAAGTGCCGAAAACTGTAATCATAAATTTGAAATAATTTACAAAGTCTTTGATAATTTCTTTCTCATTGATGAGATCTGGGCTCATGGTACAAACTACAGCAGATTCCTGGGTGCCGGGCCTAGGAATCCATCTGGACAACCCAGCCACATTTACACGCCGTGAAGTGACCTTGGTCATGTTTGTATTATTGTCAATCTTCGTCTTGTGAAAGTGGATTATGGGGATGCGGAGCTGGACTGGTCGGGTGGAGGCGGTAACCCAGTGTGTCTGCTGCGGCCCGGGCAGGCGGGAGGAGGCGCGGGCCTGCCAGGTCCCCGGGGGGCTGGAGAGAGGAAGCGCCTGCGCGGCGCCTGGAGCTGAGGAGCCTGGCCCGGGCCGCGCTCTTGCGAGAGGGGTCGGCTGCGGCTTCGCGGAGGGGCTGGGCACTGCGCGGCGAAGCACAGGCCCAGCTTTTGTTGCTATGTGAATCTAGCGAATTTCCTTACTTTTCGTGGCCCAGACCCCAGTCATAGATATAATAATGGAGCACTGGTGAGGATTAAATAAAGATATGTATGTAGTAGCACAGAGAACTCTGATTTATAGTGTGCCTAGTAAGTGATTAATAAATATTAATGCCTTGGTTCATTCAAAGCAAGCAAGCAAGCAAGCAAGAAAGAAACAAAGAAAGAGGAGAAGAAAATGGACTTACGTTTTTGAATTATAATACAGTGTTCAGCCTACAAACTATTGTTTGTAGTTTTAGGAAAAGATTTTCTAGCTCTCTGAATATATATACATTTTGCTTTCCATAAAATGTATTTTAGCCTTCCTAGAGAAGTTCTATCAAGAGTTCACAAGACTCACCCCTTGGCTTCCGGTCAGGCTGAGAGGTCCGAGGCGTCCTGGTGGCTGCAGACACTGAGTGCTGAAGAAGCTGCGTCTGCCTCTAAGAGAGAGAGAGCCGGCAGCAATCAGAGTCCAGGGCGTCAGCCCCGAGAGGGCTGCACTTGGTCAGTTCATGGCTTCTGACTGCACTGAGCAAGAACCCTCCGCTGATGGGGACGTTTACACCCGATGGGGACTCTCCTCTTTAGAGGGCCCTACAGAGAGCAGTGGCTCATGGTGACATTGTCAACGGGCTTAAGAACCATCATATAGCTGACTTCCATGTCACATTGGCGAAGAAGTCACACCAACCAGGGACACTTCTGGTACATTAGGTCAACATTAACAAAGACAAATAAAATTAATAAAACCTTTCTAACTTGAGATTCAAGAGAATTTTCAATTTTCATGTTCAGTAGCCTTCCTAATTCCTCCTTTACCTGTTTAACTCTGTCTAGTATGATTTTCCTTTAAATATATACACATATATGGTTAATATACATATATAATGTGTACTTATACATGTACTAGAAATATATAATAATATAGTATACATACAGACATGTACTTATAGATATATATAGTTGTAGACATAAAATTTAATGTATATGTATAATATTATATATATTTACATACATGTCTACATTTATATTTCAAATATACTTAGAATACAGTTTTAGGAATATATATTCTTTTAAAAAATACCAGACACTTATGAGAAAAGGCATCCAAAAGGTAATATTGTTTAAAATAATATATCACTAAAAATTTAAAGTTTCACAACAAGAAATTACAGAATGGAATATTCTATAAGCCTTAAATCTATATGTTGAAATTTTATTCTTGCTATGAAAATGTGCAGGTTGTATTTTCAGTTCGAAGAGATACAAAATAGTATATATGTCATCAGCCCACTTTTAATTTGAGTCCATATTCATAGAATAAAATCAGGATACAATTTTGAATGCATTTCTGTAGAATAATTCCACAACTTTAATGCAGTGATTGCTGAGTGTGGTGAACACTCAAAAACTTTAACCTGATTGTTTATGCTCTGAAATGAACAAATGAAGTATAACTAGGAAATTGTATTTTCATTTAATAAAAGGTATTCATGTTTCCTAGTGTGAATTTATGGCTTTGACTAAGCTCAGACCCAAATTCCCTGAATAGGTGGCAGTGGGGAAACTGCCTTGTACATGTGTCATTCACACATCTGTCTTAATTAGTAATAAATTTTCAGCACTGAGGGAGCCCCCCATGGAATAGACCCTTCAGCTATTTTTAATGACTTCCCTTTATATCTTATGAGTCACTGGAATTAAAAGAAAGAAGTTTCATTTTAAAACAAAAGTTAATTGTTCAGCACATCCTGCCAGTTAGTCTGGTCTTAAGTCTATAAGTCATTGGCCTGAAGCAATACAATTGCAGTTACTCAAAATATGTGCTCTTTGGAGGATGAATGTATTTTAAGACTCTCTTCACACAAGCCAGCCACAGAGTTACCTTCTGTTGTCAATGGATAATGATCACTTCATTGAGTGAGCTTTATATTTAGCAAAATTCTTCCATCGCCTGTAGCAAAGAAGATAATAAAAAAATGATGAAAATTCTGGACTTAGCTTTTTGTGACATATGTTATTTTAAGACACTCTGTAGACCACACAATCTGGCGAAAAGAGGAAGAAATAGTGGGAAAGGGGAGGAATGAATAACTTTGTGTGTATCTTGCACACATCATCTATTCAGGACGTGAGGTTGGGGGATGAATATACCTTGTCCATTCAGTCTGAGTGGTGTGCAGAACCGGTATTCTGGCATTTCAGAATTGAGTATCAGAAGAGACTGACTCTGAGAAAACAAAAACTGAGTTTAGGCACATTTCTTATTTTATTCAAACCAAACTAAATTTCTTTCCTAGATGCAGATTGCTCTGATGAAATGTATCTGATTTTTATTTTCTTCAGACCTGATTTTGTCTACTGATATGATTCTTTTTCTTCCATCTTTCATTCTTTTTTTTTTTTTTTTTTACTTTAGTGACTATTCTGACCTTCCCAGGTGAGCTCACAGAGTGACCCAACTTCTTCCTCTGTTGTTACTGCTGTATACACGAGCCTGACGTAGCACTGAGAGCTTTCTCTGGAGGACGGAGCTGTGCTTTTGGGGTGAAAGTGAGTAGCGCCACCAAGCCGACTCCCCCAAAATCAACCCTCGACTAACAACAGACACATCACAATGTTTTAATAATGTTGATTCACCTCGTAGGTGACTTATCTCTGATGCTGTTCCACCGCTGAGTCTGTTTAGTTTACCCATCACTGTGTTAAAAATATTAGTCTCATGAGTAGTTTTTTAAGTAAAAAGATTGAACTATTTCATATATCCAAGAAATAAAAGCTGTACTTTGTATGCATACATTTGTCAACAGTTAGATCATAATTGTCACCTAATTTATTACAATTGGAAAAAAATCAATATCATTAAAATTATCTTCCAGGCTTACGGAATGGAAGTTTTCTCTTCTACATGGTGCATGACTTTTGCATATGGGCACATTTAGTTCTGATTTTGGAGGTATTTTTCTCATCTTTAATATTTTGTCCCCGGCTTCTTTGGCTGATGGAATTCAGTCTGTAGATGGCTGAATCCAAGGCAGAAACATCGTGTGGAAGCACTGGCACAGCAAAGCTGTTCACTTCCAAGTGCTCAGGAAGCAGAGCACAGGCAAAGACCACCAGAGAGAGAGGGGCCATCAGCCGGATACACTCTCCAGGGGCCTCCGTTGCACACACAGACTCGCCCACATACTGTGCTTCCTAACACGGCTGGTATCTCTTGAACCCATGAAGTTGAGAGTCAAGATGAATTATCACAAGAGTTGTATTCATTTTCCCACCCGTCCTGTCCACCTCTGATCTAATTCTACAACAGTCTTCTTCAGTCATATACTCAGAGGGACTACAAATGATGGGAGATATTGAAAAGCAATATATTACTGAAGATGCAGCTAATATATTGATTATATCTTTCTGGATGAACTTACATAATACTACCTATTTTCTCTTATTTTTTCAGTTACAAAGATTGAGTAGATATGCTTTCCTGAAAACCTGGTACTAGGCATTAAAAGAAGCATTTCAGAGACCCTTAAAAATTCTATTCAGCGTAGGTTCTATATATTCCTATACTAAGAACACAGCAGAAACAATAGGTCCATGATAGCAAATATTCACGAGAAATATATTTTCTGAATTTTTCAACTATTATATAGAAAACTCAAGTTATCTCTCATTAAATAGAATGTCCTACTACAGTTATACTACTTTCTGGAAACAACGTTGTATTGCTGCATTCAAAATTCAAGTATGTTACTTTGAAATATGCACATTATGATTTATTCCAAAGTTTTCAATGCTAGATGATATTGAGTCTATTGTGCAGGTAAGAGAAATCCTCCATCACCTTATACAACTTGACTGGCAAATCACTGATAATTTTTGAGTTGAGCAGGGACTAAACTAAATATTTCATTCAAACTCAGTAATTATTCTTCCGTATCATAATGTTTCACTCCTGCTAGCAGAATATCAACAAGGTGGTTGGTCCACTGTAGTAATGTTATTCACACAAGTAAAGCAATGCCTCTTCAGAGGCATCGAACACAAAACATTGGCAAGCTAGTTATAATACCAAATCCCATTCAGCTAACCAAGTGAGGGTTTACCAAGTTAACTTATCTTACATAAAATACAGAACTTAATTTTATAAATGCATATATGTAGTTACATATACATATATATATATTTCTCTACATTACTCTGGCTAAAAGACTCTTATTGTTTATATAGGATTTACAGAGATTTAATAAGTTACTATCCATAATAACTAACTAGCAGAGCCAGAATTCACATTTTATTCTTCTGAATCAATAAATCATCATATTTACAGCTACAAACAGTTCCTTGTTTATGGAGAAAAAAAGAACAAATGAATGATATTATCTATATTTTGGAAATCGTTCAAATTTTGGGCAAAGTTTTAGATGTTTATTTTCCTTAAAAATTAAATGATTCAATAATGTCTCCTAGCTTCACATTAAAAACTTATAGTAGTTCATACTGTATAAACTGAACATTTCCTTCTGTCGTGTTTTAGAGGTTACACAATAAAAAACATAAAGCTTTTAACCTTATACATTTTAGAATAAATGCAACTATTTGAACACGACCACCAGGATCAGGCAGCACATGGCCCTTGCATTTCCGGGGACACCGCACTGGGAGATTGTTCGCCGGCTCTCAGCCACATATACACACTCAACAGGCAAGACAGCGATGTATGTGACAACTGGTTGTTGTCACCAGTAAGAAAGCTGAAGTCTTCTTGCGTCTGGTAAATTGAATAGACTTGTCATAGCTCACATAGATAAATTTCAGCAAGCTTTCCTCTTCTCGGGGTAAATACACGTTCTTTTTTGCTTATCCACATCATCATGTTAGTGTGCTCTCTCTCTTATCCTTCTATAATGATACCTGTCCCCTTATCTGACAGAGAGACAAGCCAAGAAAAGACAAGATGGTCACAACAAGAAACGGAAGGTTCACATTCAACTCATCTAAACAAGAAAGGCCCACATGCTAGGAAGTCTAGACAGAGTCCTTTGATTGATCCGGAGGTGAATGATGTATTTAAGGCTGGACATGAAGTTGCTCTTGATATATTCAGTCCCGTCTTTGTTGCTGTGTTGGCTTCATGTGTAAGTTCAGTCTCATCTTGGTGTTGAGATGGTTATCCGCAGCTACATTTGCCC
This sequence comes from Thryonomys swinderianus, assembly GCA_004025085.1. NCBI lineage: Eukaryota > Metazoa > Chordata > Mammalia > Rodentia > Thryonomyidae > Thryonomys > Thryonomys swinderianus. Next base: position 39,552 of record PVIC010003085.1, read on the forward strand.
ATTTTAAGGAGACTGATCACCAGCTTTCACCGGCATAAGTTTTTGTTTGAGGTATATGAGGTACTTAGTCTCTAAATGTAGTCTGAGACTTACTGATGGGAGCGGACCTGCTCTATTATAGTTACGTAGCCATCTGGTACAATGCTTTTCTCATTAATGATCACACACAGGTGAAAAAGAAATTAGTGAGCTATGACTGACCCAAATGTCAGGAAGAAGCTGTTAAAATTTGGAGCTGAGAATGTTCAATAAGGTTCAACACACACGCATGTACATAGTGAAGTGTGGAAGGGGAGACAAAGATACATGTTCTAAATTTAGCTGTTTAATTTTGTGCGTGTTTGTATGTGTGTGTACAGACACATGTATGGCAGGGAGATCAGGAGTTTGGGTGCGCGGACTTTAAATTAAATGAGACTGGAAATCAAGAAGTTAAGAGACGATTGAGACAGTTTTCATTTCCGTGTGCAGCCTGCCTGCTGATTCCCTAAACACAGTCTGAGTCTTCAGTAGGTGCAGTGATGAGTCTGCTTCGCTCCAGTTGTGCAGGCGTCGGATAAAGTGCTTTCCACATCGTGTTGTTGGGCTGCTTGGCTGCAGGAACATCTGTGTCCGGAGACGGGTGGACGTTGCGCCAGCCACGCCGTGTGGGCAGGTTCGGGGGACTCAGAACTCGGAGCCCTCTCCGTGTCGCTCTCACGGCTGTCCGGGGGTCACAGCTCGCCTGCCGTGCTCCTCACCTCCGCTTTTAACACCGTGAAGGTCGACTCTGCGGGCAGGCGGGAGCCCCCGCGGGGAAGGACGAGCAGTCGGGGAAGCTGGTTTCTCGGTTGCCTCGTGAAAGGAGGAGAGGCGAGGAGACTCCTCACCGCCTGGTCAGGCTTAGGTTTCTTATGACCCTTTGAAGGTGGAGAACACGTATGTTCACATGGCCCTTATGAGGATTTTGACACACTAAGGTTTTTATAAATTGAGAAGAACAAGCAGAGAAACAGAAATTCCTCTTAGTTTGCACTGACCCAAACTGCAAGCATTTTTTCAGAACAGAATTCTTGTAGAACAATACGGTAGCACATCGAATTTATTTCCACAATCATCAAACCCTTGTGGAGTAAAACTTGTACAGAAGACAAAAAATTTACAAGAAAAATAATGGTAAGGAGACATACAGAAGTCCAGATTTTTCTAGATTCAACAGACAGAAAATCATTCTATCAAACTTCCATAATATATATATTTTTTTAATTTTATATTTTTATGAATGTTTCCATGGGCAACAGAAGTATTTCCAGACAAGAGATGTTCTGGAAATGGGTTTAAACTTATGCCAGAAGAAACATTATTTATTTTTTTAATTTCATAAGATAGAAAGCTCACAGATCAAAACATCAAATAAAGAGAGGTAAATTGTAAAACCCACTCTCCATGGTGTGTGTTCCTGACAGATAATTCATTCTCTCTTCCTCAAATAAAAGTCTCCACCCTAAATCCGTATTCCTCATGGACATGGCATTTCAGATGAGGTAGCTGTCATAGCTTCTCAAAATACCATTACAGAGACATTGCAAATTGGTTCTTATTTCCTGAATCTTTTTTCTTAGAACTTATATGAACACATTATAAAAATTACCAAATGAAGAGACATGCAAAATTTTCAAACAACAAATTGTAGTCTGTGGATAAGATCGGTAAATCAGTTCCTGTTTTTCTTTTATTCTTCTCTAAGTGCCAGACTTCCCCCTGGCAAAGAACAAATAGCCAGTTGAGTTTGACTAGATAATTTGGTGAAGTTTGTCAACATTTAACCATTTGCCCAAATTTTATATTGCAAGTACTTGAATTATTATTTGTACTTGAAATATGATCTCAATTAAGACCATAAAGTTGCAGCTTGGACTACCAAGTGAGACCCTGTCTCAAAAAAAAAAAAAAAAAAGACCATAAAGTTGTATCATTTTTGTTCCTATTTCATCTCCAGAAACAACTCATAACCATTGTAGTCAGCAGCATTTCAATTAGTAAAATATAAAAATACACGTCAATCTTTTTCCATCTTAAAACTTTAATAATAGCGACTGAAATTGTACATTTCTGTTTTCTCCAGTGCGTGCAAAACTCCACTAACGGTAGTAGTTAGGAGATTCGAAGAAACAAAATCTAATTTCTCCATCAAGAAACCTCACATGCCTCCCAAGCATCGCACAAGAATGGTAATACTGTGTTTAACATGTTATTTATTCTCTCTCGTAATTCCTCATGAAGCCTAATGATGGCTAAGTTTATAAATAACATCTGCTAAATATGCTTTCAACACTCAAATAGAGTTATGAAGCTGACTGCTCGCGGAGAGCCCGGAGAATGCTAATCTAGTCTGCAGCCTTTCTGTTTCGAAGGAAGGCGCTGCGCCTGCGCGCGGGACGGCTGGGGCCAGGAGGCGCTGAAGAGGACACCGCGGCGCTGTGCTCTGAAGACGGTCCGCAGACTCTTGTTTGGTACTAAGTGACATCACGGGGAGCGAGCGTTTGACAGTTGCAACTTCTGCGAGATTTCCACTCAGTGCAAGGGCTACTACCGAGCCAGGGGACCCTCTGTCCTCTTCATTTTATCTGAAAATAAATTGAAAGTAGGTAAGAAAACAACAGCAACACGAACAAGAGCAAAACCGGCAGAGTGAAAATGTGCTAATTCCCTAGGCGGAATCCAGTGACGGGAAAGCTGGGCTTTGTGCCTGTGCGCAAAAGCTGCGCGCTGGGCCTCGGGGGCCCATCCGCTCACACGCCGGAGCACCTGCTCGCAATTTCTCGCACCCCATCCAGGAGGGACGATTCCTCTTTGTGTCCTCCTCACCTCCCACAGCATTTTAAAAAATGACAATCTACAAATAAGACAAGACAGACCGCTAAGGAATTTGGGAACAGAAATTCCACATTAGTAACACTCCCGCAGTTTTTTATTTGAAAGGACAAAACACTGCTTTGATCAATTCATACTGTCTAGTTCATAATCCTTCCTAAAAATCATCTTACATCAAAAGTTTCTTAGAACTGTCATGCCCAACGATTTTAAAAATCATCAATGTTTACTTTATGACGCAGTCTATATACATATTGCACTTTAATCATTTTACACACAGAAGATAAGACAGAAGTAGAAGAGATAATCTGAAGACAGACAGAGACCAGACCACAGTCACTGTCAGCTGAGAAACTCGTCGAAACACCAGAGCCTTGAAAAGACAGAGAATCTCTCTTTTTCTCAAATTCCTTTGGAAACGATTTGTCCAAAGCAGCACCTTGACTTTGTACTTCTGATCTAGAACCGTGAGAGAACAAGCTTTTTGTTTTTTGTTGTTGTTGTTGTTTTTAGTCCTTGGGCTGGAATTCAAAATTTTGTGCTTGAGAGGCAGCCGCGGGAACCACTAAATCCCCAGCCTGATCAGAGAAGAAATGTCTGGTTTCCAGCCAACAAGTTCACGGCCATTTGTTACAGTAGCCCTAGAATATTAAAACCCTGACCAGATTCTCTGCATCCTTCAGCATTCTTCCGGTGAAAGTATTTTCACCTTCAAAAGCTAATCTCCTACTTTGCCATAAGTTTGTATACATCATTTATTATTTCTACCACACATAAGTTGTATGGTTTGCTAGTCTCTAAACTTATTTGATTAACCAATGCTTCTTTATCTGAATTTTTGCAGTGCTTTATATGGGGTACAAAATTGCTAAGAAATACCCTGTTAATGCATACTTTTAGACAAATTTAAAACTGTACTTTGAAAATTTAAGTTTTTACATCTACAGTGATGCAAGAAGTCTCCTTTCTATCTGAACATACATTTGAAGTGCAGCTTGAAATGTACACAAACATTTGTCCTTAAAATTCAGCACTTCAAAACATTCATCTGATTGATTTTTAGTGGGATATTTAAGTGGCTACCTATTTTTGGTTTTAAAAATAATTTTACAGAATTCTTATGGATTCAATTTTCAAGCAAAATACCTCAACAAAACTCATGTCCCATTATAATTTTTAATGACTATGTTTTTACAAAATGTATTTCTGTAACCCAAATGTATAATTGTTAATTGCTAAACATGTATTGACATTGCTTCTCCTTCCTTCGTTCCTTCGTTCCTTCATTCCTTTGTTCCTTCCTTCCTTCCTTCCTTCCTTCCTTCCTTCCTTCCTTCCTTCCTTCCTTCCTTCGTTCATTCCTTCCTTCCTTCCATCCTTCCATCCTTCCTTCTATTAGTAAGGAGTTACCTCCCACTGCACTGTCTGGCTCAGGTCTATGATTTCAGTGTCTCCTTGGTGCATTATTCATTGTAAAAACTCTGTCATGAAAGATCGTGCAGATTCCTCTCTCCTACTTGGGCTGGTGAATGGAGTTGAAAGAGCCCCTTCAGGTCGCTGGCTCCACCTCTCCCTGCCTGATTTCCCTCTGGAAGAGCAGCTCAGGCTCCAGGCACAAGCAGCCTCCTACTTGGACTGTGTTCGAATGACTGACTCTCAGACTGCAGCAGGGCAGGTCGCTCTGTCTCTCCTGGCCAAATGGGGAATCTTGGAGTCTTCATTCTCCATCCTCTTGAGACTTTCAATCATTTATTCCTGTGATATTTGCCTCTTGTATATTGGCTTATTCTTTGATTCACACGGAGAACATTCTGTGCTAGTGCACCAAAAATGACGCCAGAATAAAAGATGAGGCCCTGAATAGTGGTCAGTGACCTTATTTGTTCTGAGAACTGAGAGAGAGGAACAGTTGTCTGGGAAGGAATATTGGATTGGAGTTTGCCTGAACATGATTTAGTTTTAGTGGTTATAGAAAATTCTAGTATTATTCATACTTATGCACTTTGATTTTTCTCTCTTTTGGTCTGTGAGTTTTGGACTATTTGTTCATCTCAACGGCTTATCTCCTATCCACATACAAATGAGTGTGTGGATCCCAGCGTGTTGGCCACGTGCAGCCCTTTCTGATGTATTTCTTACTCATGAGACACCAGAGAAGAGGGTGTAATTTTAGACAGGACCCAGCATCTGCCTAAAGGTCTTAAGAAGCTGGTTTGTTATTTGAAACACAGAGCGAATACCTGAAGTATTATAAGAAAATACTTACCACTGATACTCTTATTTACAGTTGAATGGAAGCTAAATAATTCATGTAGCATCATTGAAAATGATTTGTGAAAAATATTCTATGAAACAATGTGATATACAAGTGATTATTCATATGAGGTTATGTAAATGACATTGAATAGGGATCATCATGAATTAAGAGACAACAGAATTGAATCCTTGGTAAATATTGACATAATAAGATGATAGTTACTAGGACCATAGAAAATGATAAGCACATAGGACTTGCTTACAACATAAAGGAATAGAAGAAAAAAGGTTTGTTTCTACTCTAATTATAACTCATTAAAATACGTGGATTCTAAAACAGTGTGAGAATAAACACTGTGGAATAACAAAATGTATTATTTTGAGATTGGGATCAAATGTTCTAAATGACATGTTTAATGCATTAAAACAATGTCTAAACAAACCTTAGAGATTTAAAAATGTTTCAATTCAAATTTTATTTGTCTGCAGATAGCGTATGGCCACAAGTAGCTTAAGTACACAGTCATGTTAATGAACTCCTACTTCATGGATCAGATTTTTCGTTCACCTAGTTATCTGTCATTTTTTTCTGCTTATTTCCTAAATAACACACAAATTAGCATGAGTTAAGAAGGAGATGACCCTTTAAAAAATAAAGGTAAAAGTTAACTTCGTTTATTTTCTCATATACACACACACACACACACACACACACACACACACACACACACACACACACATACATATACACTATTCAGTAGCCAAAACTTAAATGGTCGAGTATCTTAGAACTATCATTTCAGGGTACAAGTACACATTTCTGTTTCTCTGGCAAACGCTGAAGTCTAACTAGGCCTTACGGGAGGAACACTACAGTTCAGCCAAATGTAAAGTGTGCAAGCTATTTCCCTGTCTTCTGCTCCCACCGAGTATTCTTTAGACTAACAAATCTGTGGCCACCGTGATCTAGCACTAGTCGTCGAGTTGACTGGGTCCTTCGATTTCATTCACGAACACACACAGGTGCCTGCTACGATCTGAGCGTTGGTGTCCTCTCAAAACTCAAATTTTGAAATCTAATCCTCCATTCAATCATATTAAAAGGTTGGACCTCAAGTAAGCAGATCAAGAGATAGTTATCAAGCTAGTTGAATTTAATGCCCTTATAAAGAGGCCGAGGGAGCTCACTCCCCGCTCCTTCCCTGGGAACAGCCTTGAAGGCGTCCAGCAGGAAGACGCTGCCCCGGGCCGGACCGCTCTGGGGTTTCCCGGCTCCGGGGTCCCCACAGCCCCTCTGCTCCGCGCGAGCCCGGGCCTTTTGCTCGCTTTCCTGGACTTCGTGGTGTGGGCAGTGCGGATGGGAGTCCGCGCAGGGCTGGCTGTGAGCCCATCAGAAAATTCTCTGCCACGGGCCATTTCATAGTAGCTCTCTTATACCTTTTTAATGATGGAAAGACTAAAGTTTATTTAAAGTAAGCACTTACCTGTAGGAAACTTCAAAGTATGTTTTTTTTGTTATCATCGATCTTTTCTAGGTATTTCTTTTTTGGACTAAAGGTTCTCTCAAAACTATGCAGAGTTTGGAGCTTATAAAATACATTTTGTTGAAAAGTTAAGAGTTCTAGTTGAAGAAAGTGCCTAGTAATGTTGACGTGACAACTGTGTCCCGAGTGGGTGCGCTCCAAACAATTTAGCTGGGAAGTGTGTTTCCATTTCAAAGGAGAAGCTCTCGCCCTTAGAATCCCAGGACAGCTGTGCTCACCTGCCTAAGGGGAGAGGTGTGCCGACAAGCTACGGTGAGAGCCCAGACTCTTTCCAACTTCTCTCTCAGGAGGAATTCTCCTTTCAAAAGTGAAGGGCATGCATTTGATTTCTTCTTTGATATAAATTAAAAAGTGAATTTTCAAAAAAAAAGTGAATTTTCTCTGATCACTAGCTCTGAAATGTTTAGCAACTCGCATAGAATATTTCTCTCTCTACTTTCATCATGTTATTCAAATGGTAAGATCTAGGCAAATGGGAGGCAGATGAAGTCATTATTATGTAAATAATGCATGCAAATATAGGCAAATTAACATGTTAAATAAAAAGGAAGTCCATCTCTGATCAAGAACATTTCATACATTTATTCAGGGTGTAATTAATAAAATTGAATACTATCAATTCAAAGAATGTTTTTTAAATCATAAATTTGAAGCAGTAGGGGAAGAGAAATGTAACATAACATGGAATAACTTGGATTTTCTGTTACAGCATATTAAACTCAGCATACATAAATATCAATTCTGTCGATTTGATAGTAGTTTTATTTTCCAGAAGCATGGTAAATTAAGGACCTAGGTTCATATTCCCTTCATTGAAAAATATAGATATCAGAAGATGGTGATTTTTTTTAGCTGATATAGAAGAAAATTTCAGGCAAATATTTAAAGTAGAGGGACGCATTTGGAAAATTAAGCTAAAGAAAATCTGCTCTGGTCCTGAGGACAGTTACTTAAAGAATTTAAGAATCACCACTTATGGCCTTATGAATCTCAGGGAATCAAAAGCAAAGTGTGACCAATTCATGAAGTGGCATCTACTAGGGGATCTTTACAATGCTGAGCCTGTTAGGGTCATACTGAAGCAATAAGTATAAACTAGAAATAGGTCAGTGTTGTTATTATCCAGCTGCACACCAGTGTTCCACTTTCGCTTCACTTCTGCTAAGCATAAGAGCAAAGTGAAAAAAAAATTCACCTGAGAATTCATAAAATTCTCAAACAGATTTTCAGACAAAATGTGCAATAGTTATACAGTTTCAAAAAACCCACAGGAAAAAATTTTGTTTACAGTGTATCCTGTCTGGTTAAAAAAAAAAAAGCCAGACACCAAAGAAAAGCTAAAATTCTGTCTGAAAGATTCATTTTTATTCCAGTTCTCAATTTCCTACATTAAAAAAAAACTTCATGGAAAATTGGCAACTGTATAAAAACATATTCATTGAGCCCACAAGAAAACAAATTGCTATGGTTGAAAGCCAAAGAATGACAAAATCAGACTCTTTGAAGCTCCCTATATTGGAGTCATCAGAGAAAGAGAGGAAAAGACAAATAATTACTGTATCTCAAGGAATAATAGAGTCACTTGAATGTCTGAGTGAAGGCCATAAAATTGAGATCACAAATTTTAATGATGATTTAAAGTCAAATTTTAGAGTAGAGGAGAGATTGAATGATCTAAGAATAAGGCTAAAACATCTAACAATAGTTGCCAGATCAACCTCTGTTTTCACGCTCTTTACTTCCAGTGTATGGTTCATGCAACTCAGTCTTGTGTTAAGCACAAGGTGTTCTATCTCATGCCCTTATGTATCTGTCACTTCTTCATTGCTGAGACATGCGCTTTCGGGGAAATTAGGTGTATTTGGACACAAAATTTTAGAGGTTTCAGGACATGCTGAGAGCACACTCCAATGCAGAACTGTGGTAAAAGATCACACCATTATTCTCTGAAGCAAAACATTTATTGGTACATTTTAGGTATATATATTTTTAACACACGAGAGGGAATTTGCGCCTGTCCATGATATATCCTGCTTCTTATTTGTTTCCAGTGCCCTCCTCCCCTCCATTCTCCTTCTCTCCCTATATATGAGAGCTTGGTTTCCATTTGTTCCTTCTGTTTTCACTTTTCTTTCTTGTCTCCCCCCCCGTTCCCTTTCCCATTTGAGCATTTTCTTCCTATTTCCCAGTATCTGTAATACATGTCAGTCTTTAATTCCACCTTCAGTTTCTCACACCAAAGAAACAATGAGCTTCTCCCCACCCCCACCACCACATTTAGAAGTCTGTTTAATTTATCTTCCTAGGATTCATGGGCACAGAAGGAATGATCCCTAATACCAGAAAAAGCAAATAATGAGTGTCTTCTCAATGGTTTCCTATTAGACCAGGTCTCGGAGGCTGACACAGCTACACACCAGTGTGAACAATGTGGTATTTACACATATGTGCCCTGTCACTTAAGAGTATGGTCTTCAGATACATCTATTTACCTGTAAATATCCACATATATTCTTCTGAGTGACAAAGTAGTTGTATAAAATGCCCATATTTTCTTTATCCATTCATTAGTTTTTGGGCTCTTTCCAAGATTTAGCTATTATAACTGTGCTGCTATAACACAAATGTTCACATGTTGCTGGCTATGACACTGCATTCTTTCTTGAGTACATGAAAAAGGGAATAATTGCATCAAATGAAACTGCTTGTCTTAGTGTTTTGAGGACTCTCTACACTGATTTCCACAGTGGTTGCAATGATCCACACTCCTGGTAATAGCAGAGAAGGGTTCTTTTCTCCCCACAACCCCACAAACATTCATTATTTGGTTGATTTCTTGATAGCAGCCATTCTGTCTGGAGTGAGGTGAAATCTCAATGTTGTTTTAACTGCATCTTTCAAAAGACCAGGGACGTTGAACACTTCTCATATATTTATTTTCTGTTTCTTCTTTTTGATCTGGAAAGTGTTTATTCAAATTCAGTGTAAAAAATATTACCTCCCTTCCCAGGAAACCTTTCATAATGCCTGTTTTCTCCAAGCTCTTATTTCTACACAGTACTAGAAGGTTTAAAATGAAATGTGAAGAGTTTGTTGAGTAGCAACTTGGCACATGGAAGATTTTAATCTTTACAAATGATCTTGCCTAATACATTATCACATTTATGACCAAGTCATGGCACAAAAGAGGAATTATGGTTTTATAATTTTGAATTGCCAATAATTTAATTCTTGATTTTAGTTAATTAGGATATTCATACTTGCTATAAAAACCAGTAGGTCAAAATTATTTATTTGATTCTCAACACAATTACTTATTAGTTGTATGCATTTTTTTCAACTTAATGTCTCTCTAACATCAGTTTCTTTATGCAAAGAAGAGGATATTACCAGCTAGCTTAACATTTTTATTAGGAAAAATAATAGAATATTTGTAAACTCTATTGTTATTACATATTATTTATTATTAATAATAAGTAGAATTAAAATATTCTACTTGATAAAAATTGTATAATGATTCATGAAATCACTGAGTAACATGTTGAGAGATGAATGCTACCACTTTCTTTTTATTTCACATCAAATAGACTATCTCTGGACTATGTAGCTATGAACTTCAGGAATTAACAGGCCAAAATCACCAGTGACACAAGGTGTCCGCGTGGTCTACCTACAGGAGAAAGCACCGTGTAGTTACATCGCAGCAGGATATGACAGAAATGCAAAGGCTGTCTCACAATGGGAGGCAGCTTTGAAAAATTAGGAAACAAAGGACATGCTGAATAGCACTCACCCTAAACTGTCAGATCATCCTAGAAAATATTCATGCTGCTTCTGAGCCAGCAGAAAAGGTCGCCACAGAGGGTCTACATGCTACACGTCCTAATGTTTTTCACAGCTCATATTTGACAAAACGGATATTTTGTAATTTGTACAATGCAAATTATCTGTGCAAGGATTACAGCAACAGATATCACAAGGACGCTTTTCACCACACTTTCCCCTAAGTATTTTTCGCATTACTTTCGTGAGGGGCGGGTAATAAAGAGGGCAGTGGATGAGGAAGTGATGATGAGCGTATCCATTTATACAGCGATTCAGGCAAATTGATATGCCTCTACAGACACAATAAATCACCCCACAAGGCCCTAGCTTAAAAAAGCAGGCTACTAACTGACACTCAGCTGCCCGGGACTTTGGCCGTCTCTCCACCTCGGCCTCTGGGGGGTAGTTCGGGGGCGATGGAGCAGAGCGGGCTCCTTCCGGCGTTCCCGCAGGGGCTGCTCACAGGCAGCACCTCCGCAGAGGCGCGGGCTCCGCCTCCCCGGGTCAGAAACTGCCCTGGCCTTTGGACTGCAGAAGCCCGCGCACAGGTGCAAAGATAGTCGTGTCTGTAGGTGCTCAGACATGAGAACGTACGAGTGGAAATGCATGTTCGTATTGTTTAGAAAGATCTTTCAAAATACAGCTTTATTTCTTCTAAGACAATCGTAGGAGTATTATAATATTCAGAATACAGAGCAGTTCAACTTCAGTGTTCTGGAAAACTCATGATACCAAAGGCCATTCTGAGAATTTGTAGAGCAGGTAAAGATTAGGACCTATTTCACAATCTATGGGATGATAGAGTCCTAATTGCTATGGGTTAAGGATGATCTTACCTTTGATATAGTTATCTGTAATTTCTTATGTTTTTCTGAGTATCATTTTTGTTTTTTCAAATATTTTTGACTAACGTAAATAAATTTTGTCGTGTATTTCCAAATATTATGTTCAAGTTATGAAGCTCTGGTGAAAGTAACAATGAATTAATGGAAGTTGATGAATTTCTATGTATGTGTCAGATTCCTTTTTCATATAAACAATTATAAAAGGTTTAAGTTTATTATAAAAATCAATAAATATATTACTTAACCAAAAATGAATCCAAGATAATTGATTTTAAAAATGATATATTTAGTTTCCAGAAGTGCTGGAAATTTTCTGGAATGATACACTAGGCAGTTAAGAATTTTTTTGTCTGGAAAAACTGTGAGATAATTTGAAAAATTGGAAGTTCATATGATGTACAAGGGTGATATATGTTTAAACAACAAACTTAAAAGTAACTTAAGTGTTTAAATAATACATGTTGTGATTTGTTATAAAGACTACACACATCCTCTATAAACGTTTGAAATAAAATACTCATATATATGAGGACCTAATACAATATGACTCTTGATACCAGGACCCTGAGATGAACCCCACTCTTTTCTAGCCGGGTTTGGAAAGTGTACCAGATAGTTTCACTTAAAGGCTATCTCAATATTTTATACAATTAAATAATAAGCAGAAAATATTAATACAAAGCAATATAAACTGGAAACTTACTCTTTCTTGACACAGTATAGATTCACTCTATCCCTTTTCATTTTTAGATGTCAAAACTAAAGCCAATTTTCACTTTCTAATATATTCTGTATCTCTGAAATTTTCTTTTGCTTACATTTCTTATATTTCACAGGTCTGTTTAAAATGCTGTTGACAAACATCGCTAAGTTGCAGTTCAACAATATTATACTAATTACATTGGTTTTAGAATATTTATGAGAGTGCTTGTTTGACCCAACCATATAATACTGGACATTATCTTTTTTTTTTTTTTTTTGCTTTTTGAGACAGGGTCTCGCTTTGTAGTTCAGGCTGGCCCTGAGCTCACTATGGTGCCCAGGCAAGCTGCCGCGAACTCAGCAATCCTCTTGTCTCTGCCTCCCGAGTGCTGGGATTACAGGTGTGAGCCACCACGTCCGGCATTGTGGTATGCGGCGTTGATTGTTGGTGGGCGCGAGTCTCCACGCCCAACATTATATGTGGTTTCCGGGGATCGAACTCAGGACCTTGCGCTTGCAAGGCAGGCACCAGAACCACTGAGCTAACCCTCCGGCCCTGGACATTATCTTTTAAAAAATTAAAAGGAGCAATGCACTACTATTCTACATTTTCAGTTAAATTTTTCAATTAATTTTCCAGTTTCTAAGCGTTAAACATATTCACTGACTATTAGTCTTTAGTCTCCTTGAATCATATTTTTATGATATGTTACAGAGCTGTCTCTGCAAGTATTGCCAACAAAGTCATATATTTTGGTTATGTTCCTATTATATAATTTATTCCTTTCTTTTGTACCAACTGGTTAGTTCAAGTGCACTTACTAAACCCAAATTGAGTCACTGAATTATCTTCCTCACCAGTTTTGTAGTGGAAAAAACATAGAATCAATAGTGTTATCTAGAAGAAACTACTGCGAAGTTAAGGCTGAGCAGTCTCTTCCAGACTGTCCAACAGGAAGTCCGTGACAGCATGTTATTTACAGGCACCATTCAAGATAGTCTACATCTGCAGTATGTGGTTACTGAATATTTTAAATGTGGCTGAGCTACTGAATTTTAATATTCTGCATTTTAGTTCGTTTAAATTTAAATAAACAGCCATGTGTGGTGAGCATCCCTTGTGCTGAGTGTCGCATCTATACCCAGAAAAACAGGACCCACCTGTGTGCAGGGGAAAGACAGTGGGGGGATGGTGGCCCTGGAGACAGGTCGCCAGAGAAGCCGGTCGTTTTCTTAGAGGTCGTGCCTTTTAAACCAAACCTCATCTTTGAGGGAGGAAAGAGGGGCTAGAGTTAATTACCAGCGACCACAGATCTAATCAGCTATGCCTGCTAATGGAGCTTCTGTGGGAATCCTGAGTGAAGAGTCCAAGTGCACGGGAGGGGGGGTGCGGGAGGGGGAGGGGTGGAGCTCGCGCCACCACACCTGTGCTCAGCAGAGTCTGCACTAGTCTAGAAAGTGACTGAAGGCCAGAACGGATTCAGAGACCTCTGGCTTTTAAGCGCGTCTATTATAGCTCAAAACAACATGAACTGAAATGAGAAATTCCACTGAGCCCAGCCGTTTCTCTTCCGGGTGTCTAGAAAGCGAAAGAGTTCAGATCCCAATGATCCTTGTGGGTCCGTCTTTATAGCAGCACAATGCATAGTAGCTAATTCTTGGAAGCACCTGTATGCGCATCGGGAGGTGAAGTGTGGCGTTACACACGGAGGGGCACTGCTCTGTAAACATGGATACACTTGAATAATTTCTAGGAAAATTATGGAATTCCATAATATCAAGTCAAATAAATCAGACACCCTAATTAAAATATCACATGGTTTCTCTCCTGTGGGAACCAAAAGCATAAATAATGAGCAAAACAAAAGATAGATAAAAGAAACCAGGGCCATAAATCTTTTGCAAAATGGAAGGGAGCCAAGAGATGAAAAGAAAGGGAGGGAAAAGGATGAAGAAAATAATTAAGATGTGTTATGTCTATGCACCAAATCTCTCTGATGAATGTAATCATTATGTACTGCAACTAGGTATCAAAACACAAAACGCGAACAACAACCACACACACACACACACACACACACACACAACTGGCCTGGCAGGCTGCATCAGAGAGGGGGGTAGTTTGGGGCCTTGTGCCTTTCCCCTAAGTGGCCTGACCTGTCAAGGATGGTGGGGATTGAACCAGAGAACTGTGGAGGTAGAAGGAACCCTTCACGGTCTGTATTAAGTGTGACCAGAGAGATAAAGAACTCGTCCTACATGTCTGGAGTCAGAAAGCAAGAATTGGTAGTAACATAAGAAAATTTTAGAAAAACAGTGCCTCTTCTTTAAAAAAAAAAAAAAAAAAAAAAAAAAAAAAAAGAGAAAACCTTAGGAAAAGATGAGAAAGAACAAGGAACAGCCAGCCAGGCCAGGCAGCCTCCTAAGGTATTCTGAGATGCAGAATAAAATAAGTCACGTTGGCTCCATCTTATTATTACCATACAAATTAAAGATCAAACCAAAATAACCACCGTTCTCTGTCACTGGAGTAGAAAAAGAAAAGGTTCAAAATTACAAACAGCAGTGAAATGTGAATGCACTGAAACATCCTACTGGAGGAATTCTAAATTCCGTGGCGACTTCAGAGAGAAATTCACTTAGACATCGCTCAGTGATTCTCTTCACACGTTTACGGAGAAATCCTTTGTGTGTGCTGCAGGACAGAGGCTGAAAAGCTGTTTATATTATAGGGACTAGGGAAGCTCTCCCCCGGGACAGCACTTCAGCACACGGTGCACTTTGAATGGAAGGTGCTTGAAAGGGCATCAGAGATTAGAATTTTTCCTACTCTGTTTTCTACTTTCTTTTTTTCCTTCTCTCTCTCATCTTCCTCCTTCCCCACTGAAGACTCATGGCGGCTGTGTTGATCTATACCTTGAGGAAGGAATTCTACCCTGGGAGGCCAGGAAGCGGTAAGCAGGCGTCCCTGAGCTCCTATCTCAGCCCTTACGTTAAACTCACAAACTGTCCCTCCACGCGAATCTCTAGAAAGCCCTCCATTGTCATGAAGCCTAACGTACACGTAGTTGAATTTCCCTGAATCTTAAATTTTCATTGCTGAAGGTACTTATGTCACATACAACTTTTCCATTGAACGACTGTGTTGGAATTTACTCTTGTTCCTCTGTCTCTTGGTAGAGGGTCTTGGCTTTGGATCTTGATGAGTGCGGAGAAAAGTTATTCCACCCTCTCCCCCCACAATAATGCCATTGACAATATTAGAAACTGGAAACAATCTCAGAGTCTACAATTGTCCAATTAAATAGACAACAAGGAAAAATGCTAAAGCCCACTTGTGTTCCTCTCTCTCAAACATTGAGTAATTTCTTTACAAATGAATATAAACACAAATGTAATAAAACATATAAATCAAAAGTTCTATGTCATTGTGCTATGTTTATTTAGATTTAAACTGGAAATTTACATAGGCATGATAAAATCAATTCCTATAGCTGCCGTAATAAATGATGACAACCTGAATGGCTTGCGACAGCTGAAATTTATTTTCTCACAGCTCTGCAAATTAGAAGTATGAAATCTGGCAGGACCGCACTGCACCCCTCGAGGCGATTGTAGAAGAAAATTTGTTCTCTGCCTCTTTCCTGTCCGGCGACTGAAGCTTCCCAGGTTTTCCTTGGTTTGACTGTATCAGTTTGCTCCCCGCCTCCCTCTCTTTGCTCTTGTCCCCACGTCTGTGCTCTCCTGCTCCTGATGCCTCCGCCTTCCTGGTGGGACGGTACTTGCAGTGAGTTACAACCTCAGTAGTAACTCAGAATTATCCTTTCACCTCAAAATACGCAGCGGAATCACTACTGCAGAGACCCTGTTTCTAAGCAAGGCTGTCCTCACCGGTTCTAGGGATCTGTGGTGGGTATTTTATGAGGTGTTTTTTTTTTTCCCCCTCTTCATGATCATGGCATCAACTACACTGAGTAAACAAATGGAAAAAGTAAGTTAATAATTTGTTAAAATGAATTACTTAAACATGCTGCATCTGAAAAATTTAATAAATTTTTTGTGTGCAAAAGTTTCTCACATGCTATATCTAAACACTGTTGTGAAATCTTACACGATCATGTCCTAATTAATATGGTTTGAAAGCATCTCCCGGGGTCAGCTACTATCTTTCGCTTTGGGAGACAAAACTATATTTAAAGTCAGGGGAGAGGTTTCTGTTTTGTTCTTAAACGCATCCTTCCCAAGAGATCAGATAAGTTCTCTCAGCAACATATTTTGACATTTGAAGACATGAATATATAAAATCTAATTTTTACAATACACAGGCATGAGAAATAATAAAACCTTTGCAACTTATATACTTAGAAGCTCCATCAAATGCTACAGACTGTAAATAGGAAGCAAATAAGGCAACAATTTGTCAGTCTCACGCCTCCATCACTACTGAGAAGATAAAACTCAAATATGAAACAGCATACAAATAAATTTTGGTATTGTTTTATTTCTGGTCTTTCAGAAAAAAAATTCCCTATATAAAATACATTATCATGAAATGATTGAAAATATATTTAAAAAGGGGGCAGCCTCTAAGTTCTTTTCCGTCTTATAAGTTTGTTCTAAGCTAGGGAAGGAACGAAAATGAGAAAGTAGGGAGAGCAGCAAAGACTGGAGAAAAACCTAAGCACGAAATCAGCTGCTTATTATTCCATCTCAAATAACTGAGCATGTCTGACAGTTTCACTTTTTACAGTGAACGTACAGGCCAAACAAATCTTGACCACTTTGTATAATAGATTTCATCCACATAGAAATAGCAAGGTGTGTTTTAACTTGCAACGTTTATTGACAGAGAAGCAACATTTTTGTGTTTTCACAGGGCAAAACAAAAACTGTGTGTTCAGTAGTGTTTTTAAAAATACCACGTAGTACCATGACATTTTGGAGACTGTGTCCCCAGGGGTACTGAGGCAGGAGATTAGGGTGTGAGCGACCCACCGGGCGAGTGCCCATGGTCTGTCAATCACGGGGACTCAGGACACGTGCGCGCGCAAGCCCCGCAGCGGGGGCCAATCAGAGAAAACGATCTTCAATGCGCCTGGCGCCTGGACTGCTTAGAAGCCAGCTGCCGGCAGTCTCGTCTCCCCAGGAGACCGCCCCCCGGCCTGCTGGGCGATCTGTGTAGTGTTCTTCTTTTCCCACGTTTAATAATGAAATAACTTCTCTATGTTTTGCAGCTTCCTCTCCAATTCTTTGTTCAGAAAAACGAGATCCTAGAAGAGACAGCTGGAGAGAGTGCTGCACCCGAGAGTGACGGGGACAGGGTGGGTATTTCGGCCTCGAAGAGAACGAGTAGAAGGATAGATGCGGTTAGGTGCGGGCCACCGCCTGGATGAGGCGAAGCGCAGCACAACTCTTCCGCATGTCCGTGCTCAGAGACTGAAATGTCTGGTACAAACAAGGAGATTCGAGCTCTTAATTCTTAAAATTGTCTCTGACACTTTGGGGGAAGAATTGCTTTATGCTGAAATCATTCTTGATCATGAGCTCACATTGTCTGTACAGTCTTCTTATAGATCCTCTTATCCAATACTAAACTCTCCGGCTCTTGATTTTCCATGATAACAGTTTAACACTGTGCTTAAGTTTTGGTAATACTGCTGATGATCTTGCTCTCAGAAATGCTTCAGCATCGGATAAATTTGGAAACTAGCCACAGTAAATATCAAGTTTTTGGAATAACAATTATCACTCGGAACCATGATGTCAAGCCAGGGTAATGGCTTCAGTCTATCAGCTGCAGGAACGGACCAGCCTCCTGGAAGGGCCTGGGAAATGCACAGGCTGCTCGAAACTGTGGGGTTCCACTGAAGGTCGCATTCTGCTTCCGTCTCTTTGCACCATTCTCAAGATGCAGAATAATATCTCCAGAAGGTTGGATAGTGCCCGGTTTTCCCTAAACATTTTTCTCTCATACATAACTGTTAGATGATTGCAACTGTTTATTCAGCTTCAGATGTATTAGAACTGATCATTGAGGCTTTGTGAGAAATTTTGCCTTTTCAAGTGTCTCTTGGGGGTTTCAAAAACTTCGTTTGACAGAGCAGGGAAGTTTTCTTCAATCTGATAATGGTAAACAATGTTCTATAGATTAATATGGCTGTGATGAGGGAGGAAGGGGAAAGAAATGGATTAGCTCTTCTTTCTTGAAAATTATCCAAAGAAAATTGTACATTTTTATTTTAGTATTAGATATGATTAAAATGATTTGAATTGCACAAATGAAGACCAATGAAATCAATTCTTTAGTTAGTGTGTCTCTATTTGAAAAGTTCTTTTGTAAATCAGGTTAGAATAGGATGACGTTCTTGGGAAAATTGTGTGTTTCTCTTCTTTGGTCCTGAGCTCTCCTTTGGCAGAATGATGATCTGGTGTAGTCCTGATGGTTCTCCAAGGGACTGAGTGATTTTTTGGCATCTTTCTGGGAGTAATTCTTTCTCGTGACAGAAAGCCTAATAGTTTCTAGTCATTCCACTTGTACTAGGGTGTCCCTGTTACAGGAGACCAATTGTGGCAGATGTTTTGGTGGGTCTTTTCTGACCTGTGTTCCTTAAATTCTACCTAGAAAGTTCCTTCTACAGGAGATCTCGTAGAGAGGAATTTAGCTTCAAATGTGTCACCCAGTTGAGACACAGAAAAGGTACATCAAAAACATATATGATGTGTATATAGGGGCGGGGGTTGTAGGGTGGGTAGGGGACAGGGAAAAATGAGAATTAAGTTATGTAACTTACTGGTACAAATTCTCTTCTCTCTCTCTCTCTCTCTCTCTCTCTCTCTCTCTCTCTCTCTCTCTCTCTCAGCAGTGGGGATCGAATTCAGGCCTTTGTGTTCCCAAAGTAGACGTGACACCCCTTGAGCTAAATCCCCGGCCCTAGAAATTCTCAATGTGGAGTGTAATTGTGATGTGTATGTAAAATGTACCAATAAATTAAATAAAATCTTTAAAAAATTTTAAAAAGTACATGAAATACTAAAACTACTATAATACATACAGATTCCAGAGAGAAAAGAGCAATTCTCCTCAAAGGGTCGATGGGACAATGCTAGCAAACTGATGGGACATGTGCTAGAGTGGGCTTCTTCTTTTTTGGTATTGCTGTTATTTTGTTTTGTCTTTGTCTTTATTGAGTTTATTGGTACATTTCAGGTAGATATTATGGTATTGGTATAATTATTTGTATCTATACATGCTATATCTTGATTCCTAATTTTTTCCTGACCCCGGTCTTCTCTTCAGCCTCTTGTATCATTGAGCGTTCTCATGAATCTGCCAACTCTGATGTAGGATGCGACACCCACCCGGTGTGGGGCCCAGAGACAGAGAGAGGTACCTCCGAGCCACCGTCTTCAGTGTGGTCCGTGGTGTTACCCCATAGGTTTCAAATTTAACAAATTTAGTTGCAAATAGCAAAGATATTCAGAGTTTTATAAAGTATTTTATGTTCTCCCAAGAAAAAAATCAACTTAAAAGTAAGTAGGCTACACCACTCAGGTGAGAAGCTTGCGATTTTTTTTTTAATGCCTAGGAATAATTTCCATGAACACATTCCCAAAGATATTGTTTTCTAGATTTATGATTTTTAATGATTTGCCTTGAGTAAAATAGTAAAAACTGGTAATATAAATAAAACATTTGCTTCTATCTCTGGGATACTTAGGAATCTTCTATTCATGTCAAAACAATTCTTTGTCAGGCTGCTTTCCATTTAAAAATAAGTAAGCTAAGGAAGCACACTAGTAACTCAGCGAATTCTAAACTGACTACAAAACTGTAAAATAGCACGAAATTTCAAAACCAGATCATTCAAATGGGGAAAAAGAATCTCGCAGAACTTTCTCTGCAGAGGCCAGAACAGCGGGTCAGTGGGCAGTGGTCGGGGTCTTCTTCCCTCCCTACACTACGTGGCATCTCATGCCCAGCGCGGTGATGCCAACGTCTGTGCTACTCGGGGGTGACGGAAGCAGGAGAGCTCCAGCCTCGTGAAGAGGACCAGGGTCCTCACAGAGCGCTCGGTAGATTCACTTCCCATTGTTTTGCCGCTTCTTTCCCTTGGGCCGTGTGAAGACATAGTATTTCTCCCCTTAAGAGGATATAGGAGGAATGACGGATGCACCCTCACGGAAGAAAGACTGGCTCTTACTGCTGGTCACCGACTCAGTCACATGTTGACCTTAGACTTTTAGTTGTGTGGGACTGTAATATATTTTCTCTTTCATTTTAGAAGTGAAATCAACTGCTAAAAACATGCCACTGTGACTGGAGGCCCAGGGGAGGCTCCCGGGCAAGAGAGCAAGGCCGGGCTTGGGAGAGGTAATCGCTGGACACGGAGGATGGGAGGAAAGCCAGAAGGAAGGGGTTCGAGGTCTTAGCAGAAAATCATTTTTCAGAATAGATTCTGGGTTCACTTTACTTTGAAGTCACAAATGGACCAAAAGATTACAATTGATAGTTGGGGAGTTGAATTATTATCATAATTTGATTGCAACTGAAACTAGCCTCAGCAGAACTTGCTTTGACTCAGGCAATTTCTTACAGTCCAGAATGAGGAATAAGACTGAAAAACAATTTTTCCTTTCCTCGTTCCTCCCGTGGACTGCTCATGCCTGGAGTGGTGATCACAGCTGTCAGATCTAGTCACTGGCTCCCACGATGCCAGGGCTGCAGGTCAAGCGCAGAGTTTCTGTCCAGTTACAGCAGTGGGTGGGAGCACACACTCCACTGGCCTCCGATGTCTGCACTGGGTTCATCATCAATGTCAGGAATGGCATTATTTTTATAAACATAGATGCTCATACCATACCACGTTCTCCACAGAATTCTGTGTTTTTTGAGACAGGATCTCACTTTACAGTTCAGTCTGGCTCTGAGATCACTATGTAGCCCAAACTAGCCTTGAACACACAGGAATCTTCCTGTCTCTGCCTCTCGCCTCTCGAGTGCTGGGATCACAGGTGTGAGTCACCACACCTGGCACTGTGATGTGTGGTACTGATTGCTGGTGGGCGTGAATCACCACACGCAGTATGGTTGTTTGTGGTCACCAGGAGCAGAACTCTGGGACTTTGTGTTTGCTAGGCAGAGGCTAGAACCACTGAGCTAAATTCCCATCCCTTCTTTCTTATTTTTTTAATCTTTTCTTTTTAAAAATTGAATTCTTGTGCATGCTTTGGCAGTACATATACTAAGATTGAATTCTTTATTGTACATTTTATATGGACATCATGATCACACTCCCCAGAATTCTCTTATCAGGCATTCCTGGGCTCTTTGGGCTCCAGGAGAGAGAAAGCTATAAATGACCACAACTCATAAGGTAGTAGAAGGATGAGAGACACAGCAGTGTCTTGAGGCACAAGTGTCCCTTAGTCACTAAACCTATCCTGATGTTCTTTATTTCAGTTCCCCCAGATTTTGAGTAGGTCTTGAAAGCAAAGACTAAACGGTCACTAATATATTTGACAGTTAAATTTTAGGTGGGAGATGGGAAAAATGCAGATGTGGGAGAATTTATTGGGGAATACATTCTAATTGATCAAGATACATTAGTAGATAGTGAGATGGCAGGAATTCCTTACAACAGAACTAACAGTAATACGGAAGGCAGTAAGGATCTATTTCCTTTGAAAGTGTAAACTGTAGTGAGATATTTTCAAACTTGTTAGTCTCGGGCCCATATTACTGGTTTAAAAAATTAATTACCATCTTTCCAAGAACACAGTAGAAGTGCTTTGAGTGTCTCCCTTTTTCATTGCAGGAGAGCTCAGAAAAATCCTGGGATCTGTGCACAGAGACAGTTTTAATAAAATTAGTCTTTATGACTCCAGTGGGTTTTACTTTTTACTGTCAATATTAACCATATTACAAATCAAAACAGGACTTTAAAATATATTTTAATGCCTTTAAAAGCAACAATAAACCCATACTATACTAATATAAGTAAATTTTTGTAATATAAATAGATCTTGGAACTCAAAGACGTTTTTGCATTTGTTTTTCAGATTTTCTTTAATAGAAGAGACTTGGGTGCTCACACTGAAAGCAGAGAATTCCAATACATCCCGATATGGTGCAATGGTTAAAGCCTATGAGAAAGTAATAGAGTTGTAAATATGTTTGGAACTAGGTGTGTAGCTTGGGGTAAAGCTTCTGCTTTTAAAAAATTTTTTTTCTAGTGCTCGCTTCGGCAGCACATATACTAAAAAAATTTTTTTCTAGGACCAAGGATTGAACTCAAGACCATAAGCTTGCAAGGCAGTTGTGGTACTACAGAGATAAATTCCCACCCTGGATATTTTTATTTGATCTCACACCCAAAATTTATAGTGAGATTGTAAGCAATTATCAGGGAATTGTTTTATTAATAATAATTCATTGATTTGCACTTTATTTGTATTTTTAATTGAATTCTTTATTGGTACTTTTATATACAGCTCACAATCACACTCAACACTGGGGAATATGTACCAGTATATGACACAAGTTAATTCTCATTTTTACCCATATCCCTCCCTACCCCACAACCCCCCACCCTCTATATATATGTGCTTTCTTTTTCTTTTCAAATCATATTTATTCTTTTCCCTCATTATGTTCCTCCACCACATTGCCTTTGAATATTTCCCATTTCACAAATCTATAATACATTCTAGAACTCATTTACATCTACAGGTTCTTATACCAGAGAAAAGATATAGTATTTACATATCTGAGATCTATTTATTTCTCTTATTAGTGTGTCCTCAAGGTATGTCCATTTGCACATAAATGACTGAAATTTGTCATTCTTTATGGCAGAATAATACTCCATTTTATAAATAAAACTTCCTGTGCTTTATCCAGTCTCTAGTTGATGGGCATCTGGGTTGTTTCCAAGATTGGGCTATCACAAACTGAGCTTCTATGAACATGGGTGCACATATGTCTTTGCAATATGAATCTTTTAATTCCTTTGAGTGTATTCCTAGCTGATTTGCACTTTAAACAGAGGACTCTTCCATGAGTTTGCGATGTCATCACTGATGATTTTGAAAATAACTTTTCACAGCTGTGGAAACTTTGCAAATGTTTTCCTATTATGGTGCAAATTGTAAAGCAAGTACTTTTGTTGATATCAGAACTAATTTCATCATAAAAGCCTTTAAATATGAGCAACCATAGCAGGTATGTTTTTCAAAATTACCTTTCACTTATTAAATTTCATCTTCAACAGTACATTCTTCCAAAGTTTCCCTTAAAGGAACAAACTCCCTCCGTGCATGTGTAACTAAAAATGCCTTCCAAAGACTCAAATCTGAGCGGCCATTGTTTCCCAGTCATTCTCTCAAGTCGGAAATGGTTTCCCATGACGGATAGGGCGGGAAGCCCGTCCGGCAGCTCAACCTCCTTTTCTTCAAAACACCTTCCATCCTTCTCATAGATGCCAGATGCCAAGCACTTTAATATATCCTGTCCCTATCACACCCAGTGTTTACAGACATGTGCAGAAATAAGGATCTAGCATAATATGTTTTATTGCTTTCTTTGGACATTCTTCGTTACATTGAATTATTATACAAATTAGTGAGAGTCAAAGTTAAAGTAACTATTATTGAGTAACAGTCTCAATTTGTGTTCTTTCCTCCACTAATTGTTTTTATGTCATCAGTCAGATCAGCAGGGGAGAAAATCAAGTACCTTAACATGATGATGCAAATAGTTTTGACTTTATGGAAACCCAGAAGATTTTCATGGACAACCAGGTGGCCCATGGAGTATGCTTCGAAAACTGGTGACAGATTTTAGATGGAAAGAGTACTACCATAAGGCAGAACTCATAAAAGAAGCATGTACCCTTGCTTTTATATAAATAATAATAAAAATGTATGTTGCTAAAATTTGATTCAAGACATAGTAATAGAAATCCTGACTTCATTGGAAACTTTTCAGTTCTGAAATAGTTGATAAAATAAAATTAGAGAGATTTATAGCTAAAAGGATACACCTCAAGGATGTACTCATAAGTGAGGTACATAGGACACAGGCGTGGAAATACCGTATGATTTCTCTAGTATGAGAAACTGAAGGTGTAAGTTAGGTCCAGAATGTATGTAACGTCTTATGAAATAGGGAGAAAATGTTCAAAGGGACAGAAAAGCAAAAAAGAGAAAGAAAAATCTGATGTTGAAAAGGAAGTAGAGGAAGCAAATATTTACAGCAGGGGACAGAGGTTAAAGGAAGGACAACTCAATGGGAAAAATAAGAATCAAGATATATCATGTGCAGGTACAAATTCTTCATGAGGAATGTGATTGTAATATATTGCAATATTTATCAAGCAGAAAAAAATTAAAGGAGTGAATAGCTATTTCAAAAGAAACGTAAAAATTGGGGATGATATATTCCATTTTTCATTTAATCCTCTCACTGTTTTGACATTCCATACTGGAAAATATTTCCATGCTTATTCTGACTTCTCTGTTCTTTAGGCCACTGAGCATTTCTTCATCTAGAACTGGTATTATACTCCACCAGTCAGTGTCAAGCAACATAGGCAATCCATCGCAGTGTACCAGAGCTCCTGTCAAGGGCGAATTGTAGATAGATTCTCACTACTGTTCCTCATAGTGGTGAAAATAATAAGTTGCATTGGATTGTGCTCAGAGTTTAGTCATCAGCAACATCGTGTAGAATCTGAGCAGAAGGGAGCTAGGGTGTACGGGTGTGCAAATCCAAGACACACATGAGTGCTTGTATGTTGACACCAGAATAAAAGGCTTTCTCACATTATTTATGTTTAAATTCAATTGCTTATGCAGGAATTCGCTTCCTTGCAAAGGTTAAAAAAGAGAATAAAAAGATATTTTCATATATGTACTTTTAAAAAGACAACTTTGTGCAATAATTAAGCATCTTATGTTGGCACCTACATTAGCAGGCATTGCCATGGAAATAAAACATTAGGAGATCCATACAAACACGTGTACACAGTCATACACTCATCCATGAAGAGAGGGAAAGAGATTTTAAAGTATTGGTTCACGTGGCTACAGCACAGGGAAGTCTGAATTTGTAGCGCAACCTGGAAATTCATGATGAAATGAATGTTGCCGTAATGAGGCAGAATTCCTTCTTCAGGATATCTCAGCTTTTTAACCTAAAGCCATTGATGGATTGAATGAGACTTATCTACATTATGAAGACAGTTTCTCTTATTCAAAGTGAATTATAGAGTCAGCCATATCTAGTAAATACTTTTATGACAACACCTAGGTAGTGTTTAAGTAACTGAATAGTAGAGCCTTGTTTAGTTATAAATACGCTTCACTTTCATCCATGAGTGGGATCCAGGATAGACGCAAAATTCTCAACTATAGATCTGAATATTATTTACACATTCCTATTTCACTTTTTAATCAAAAGCTAGGACTAACACTTGACTTCAAGATCATTGTATCCCAATGGGAAATTAACAGAGCAAAATCTTAGGTCAGAAATCAATCATATGTCTGTTTTGAGTCTGTTTTGTGCTTCACATGTCTAGTGATTTTAGCTGTCAAAACTCAAATTAACTCTGAGGTGTGGACACCATTTCAAAGATTAATTCTTAAATTTCAGATTTAATGATACATTTTTCCTATGGGGATTCATATACAATCATAATAAATCCTTCACAAAATCACAATAATTTGGGCCGA
>PVIC010003086.1:0-63317 GCA_004025085.1 Thryonomys swinderianus
AACTCAGGGCCTTGTGCTTGCAAGGCAGGCGCCGGAACCACTGAGCTAACCCTCCGGCCCCTTCTTTGTTTTTTATAAGGACATTTGTCATTGAATTTAGAGCCCACCTAAAATCAAAATGAATGTATCCTGAAATCTTTGTCTTAATATCATATTCAAACATTTGTAGTCTAAATAAGATCGTGTCCTAAGGCTTCAGGTGGATGTACTTTACATAGAGGAATTCACTTATCATAATTGGGAAAGAAATAACTATTTTGAAATGCAACACATAAAATATATCTTCAGTGTCTTAATTGAAAAGCCAGATAAGTTGTAAGATCTATGTTGAGTTCAAGAGAAAAATCTGGACTGAAAACAAAAAATTGAAAGTCACCAATCTATCAGTCTTACACTTCTATTACAATACATTTTTTATCAAAAATTTTAAGACATGCATTTATCAGTCTATGAATCAGAATTCATTCTTCTGAATCACCGTAAAAATATTTTGTTAGATGAAAGAGCCAGAAAAAACAGAAGCAAAGCAAATTAATAAAGAAGATATGTGATATTTCAAAAGCACCTTATTTCAGGGTACTTTTTTTATGAAACCAGAATCTTTATGTCTTTGCTTACAGCTATTAAATAAGGAAAAGGACATAGTGAAATTGGCAATGTACATACTCTTGTGCCAAGAATTTTATATTATGTAGTGTAATAAATTTTCTAAAATTCCACCATCATTAAGTCATGTTCTAGATTCATATTGCTAATATTTTACTTCCTGACACTGATTTCTTAAAAGAAGAAAATTACAGCTGGAAGAGAAGCTCTAGTCTCAGCCCCACTGCTTCAAAAATTGCCTCTCCTAGCACTACGTAAGAAGCTGAAAAACAAAATGGTCCCTTTTTAGTAGGAAAACAGCCGCAGAGTAAAGAAGGAAAGAACCTATTCACCGGAGAAAAAACAAAGGTACTGTCAGTTTGAAGTTCAACCTGAATTTTGCAAAAGATGAAAGTTTTGTAATATGCAGTAAAACTTTCAAAACCATACTCTATGGTATAATAGAAGGTTAGAACAACTGCACTTGACCGAACTCAGAGCTGATCAATGAACACTTCCACCTAGTCATGCAAAATGGACTATTTCAGCAAAGTCTGATGTTCATGTAGCCATACAAGTCATCTGTGGCTTTGCATGTTCAAAGTATCCAAGGAGTATGAAATCAGACAGTGCTAAAGCTCATGCCAAGGACAATTTCACTGTCTGCAGCAATGCTGCTAAGCTTTTCAGTGTCTTCTAGAGTCTCAAGGGTGTCATTGTTAACATCAGTTATCATGTTAATGAAACATGAAAACAGATAGTGACTTATAGGACTGAGGATGTCAAGCCAAGAGCTGTCTGCATATTGCTTGAGGAATATATCATGACCTCAAATGAATCCATGTCTGGGAGAGAAAATTTTTTGTCTCAGGAAAGGGATTCTGGAAAGAGGATAGCTAACTGCTTCCCATTCTTCTTTAGCATAATTCTTTTTTTTCCCCCCTGGGGATTCAGGAATTGAACTCAAGATCTTGCACTTGCCAGACAAGTAGAAGTGCCACTGAGCTATAACACTGGCCTATTTTAGCATAATTCTTCTTCCAAAGAGTGCATTTCCATTGGAATCAACTCCAGGTGGGAGCCAAAGGTGCCAGCACATGAGCTGCTATAATTCTCTTTCCCCTACAGACTGTGTGCAAGAGTGATGTGAAATAAAAAAAAGAGGGAGCCGGAGGGTTAGCTTAGTGGTTCTGGCACCTGCCTCACATGTGCAAGGTCCTGAGTTCAATCCCCGGTAACCACATACAATGCTGGGTGTGGAGACTCACGCAGACTAGCAATCAATACCACATACCACAGTGCCGGGCATGGTGGCTCACACCTGTAGTCCCAACACTCAGGAGGCAGAGATAGGAGGATTGCTAAGTTTGAGGCTTGCCTGGGCTACACAGTGAGCTCAGAACCTGCCTGAACTACAAAGTGAAACCCTATCTCCAAAAAAAGGTTTCAAAAATTAGAATGTCATAATACTAGAAGAACTTGGCTCCACAAGATTCTGAACTCCATGGAAGAGGTAGACTTTCATAGAACAAAGGTGT
This sequence comes from Thryonomys swinderianus, assembly GCA_004025085.1. Lineage (NCBI taxonomy): Eukaryota > Metazoa > Chordata > Mammalia > Rodentia > Thryonomyidae > Thryonomys > Thryonomys swinderianus. Next base: position 2,124 of record PVIC010003086.1, read on the forward strand.
TGTGTCTTCTTATTTCTCCACATTTGGTTTGAATTTTCTGACTCCCAATGCTGGGAGGGGAAGACTGAAAGGCAGAAAAAAATAGGCTTCCTTGTGGGTGTCTCTGAGCTGGCCACTCTTGTACACTTGTCTTCTAGCTACATCAGATCCTTTTAGTTTGAATTGAGGTTTGATCTCCGTCGTACGTCTGATGAGGTTTGGCCTAGGGAGGAAGAGCAAACAGAGCGCTTGACCTTAGGAGTCAGAGACGTTGGAGGACATAGAAAATAACCTAAATAATAATATAATACAAATATGATAGGTGGATACAGATAAGAAAACTGATTTCCTGTAACAGAGAGGAGACATGAGGAAGAGAAACAATAGACCTATTAAAAAGAAGGAACAGGGGCCGGAGGGTTAGCTCAGTGGTTCCGGCACCTGCCTTGCAAGCGCAAGGTCCTGAGTTTGATCCCCAGTAACCACACAGAATGCTGGGCGTGGAGACAAGCCCACCAACAATGAACACCGCATACCACAATGCCGGACGTGGTGGCTCACGCCTGTAATCCCAGCACTCAGGAGGCAGGGACAGGAGGATTGCTGAGTTCACGGCGGCTTGCCTGGGCATCATAGTGAGCTCAGGGCCAGCCTGAACTACAAAGCGAGACCCTGTCTCAAAAAGCAAAAAACAAAAAAAAAGAAGGAACAGATGTAAGCAACCTAGTACTTAGACTACTCAAGAAGTAAACTCTTACCAAAACAAAGACTGACAAATCCAGTTTTTTTTAATGAGAAAACACGTTTAGCAGACACATGCACTACAATTTTTTAAACGTGCACAAACAAAACAGAAAATCTGTCCAGCAGCTTCCATACAGAGGTAACAACAGCAACAACAAAAAAGCTGCCCATACATACCACTGGTACTTGGTATGAATAGGCCTGCACTGTTAAGAAACACCCTCTTCCAGGGCTGGGGATTTAGCGTAAGTGGTACTGTGCCAACCTTGGACACACAAAGGCTCAAGTTCGATCCCTGGTACTGCAAAAACAAAACAAAACAAAAGAAGTACCTTCTGCTTCCCACAGGAAAAGATATCTGGGTTTCTAATTTTTTATTGGTACATTTTATTGGTAGATTATATATACACATCACTCCACATTGAGAATTTGTACCAGTATATGACACAACTTAATTCTCATTTTTCCCCTCCCCTACCCACCTTACCTCCCCCACCCCTATACTCACAAGAATTGTTTCTTTTTTTAACCATAATTTTTTTCTTTATTATTTACCCCTAAAGCCCATTAGTCTTTGAATATTTACTATTTCACAATATAAATCATGCATTCGAGAACACATTTACAACTTCAGTTTCTCATACCAGAGAAAATATACAATATTTACACATCTGAGACCTATTTATTTCACTTATGAGTATGTCATGAAGGTACGTTCATTTGAGTATAAATGATTTAATCTTATCATTCTTTATGGCAAAGTAATACTCCATTTTATTTGAAAAAAAAAAAAAACACGTCTTCTTTATCCAGTCTAGAGTTTACGGGCATTTGGGTTGTTTCCAAGATTTACTTATTACACACTGAGCCGCTATAAACATATGTCATTGTGATATGAATCTCTTAATTCTTTTGTATATATCCCCAGGAGGGGAATAGCAGGATTTTGTTGTGTTTTTTTGTTTCGTTTTTTGTGGGTTTTTTTGAGACAGGGTCTCACTTTGTAGTTCACGGTGGCCCTGAGCTCACTATATAGCCCAGGCAAGCCTCAAACTCAGCGATGCTCCTGTCTCTGCCTCCTGAGTGTTGGGATTACGGGCATGAGCCACTATGCCCAGCTAATCCTAGTTTTGTGAGGAATCTCACACTGATCTCCATAGTGGTTGTACTAATCTACATTCCCACCAACAGTGAAGAAAGGTTCCTTTTTCTCCACAACCTCGCCAGCATTTGTTGCTGGGTAATTTCAAAATAGCAGCCATTTGTGAATGAGATGGAATTTCAGTGTTATTTTCATGTGCACTTCTTGAATCACCAGTCACATTGAACATTTCTTCATATATTTCTTAGCTGCTTTTATATCTTCTTCTGTAAAGTGTCTGTTCACTTCAGATCCCCATTTTTGAACTGGGTCTTTAAATTTGGGGTGACTGATGTTTTTAAGTTCTTTATATATTCTAAATAGTAGACCTTTGAGGAATTAGTGGTAAAGACTTTTTCTCAAATTGCTGATTGCCTTTTTGCTCTGCCAGTGGTTTCTTTTGCTGTGCAGAAGTTTTTTTAATAAGATGAGATACCATTTGTTGATTTCTTCTGCTAGCTCTCCTGCTATAGAGGTTTTGTTCATAAAGTCTTTCCCTAAACCAATGTCTCCGAGAGTTTTACCTAACCTGTTTTGCAGCAGGTTTAGAGTCTCTGTTTTAATATTTAAGTCTCTCATACACTTTGAGTTTAGTTTAGTATATGGTGAAAGAGATGGATCTAGCTTCAGTCTTTGGCAGGTTGAAGCCCAGTTTATCCAGCACCATTTGTTAAAGAGGTTATCTTTCCTCCATTGAGGATGTTTGGCTTCTTTGTCAAAGATGAGGTAGCTTGGTGTATCTGGAGTTGTTTCTGGATCTTCTAATCTACTCCACTGATCCTCAGGTCTGTTTCTTTGCCAGTACCATGCCATTTTTGTCAGTGGCTTTGTAGTAAAGTTTCAGGTTGGAGAAAGTGATACCCCCTGCCATGTTCCTTGTTTCCTAAAATTACTTTTGCTGTTCTGGATCTCTTGTGGTTCCAGATGAACTGTTGGATGATTTTCTCTAGATCTGTAAAATATGCTTTTGGGATTTCAATTGGGATTGCATTGAATCTACATAGTAGTTATGGGAGTAAAGCCATTTTGATGATATTGGGTCTTCCTATCCAGGAACAAGGGATGCCTTTCCATTTTCTGATATATTCTTCAATCTCTTTTTTTCAGAGTGCTGTAGTTTTCAGAGTAGAGGCCCTTTACCTCCTTTGTTAGATTCACTCCTACATATTTCATTTTTTTAGGATGATGCTGGCTGTTGGTTTCTTGTAAATAGCTTTTATTAGATTGAGATACAGTTCATCTATTCTGAGTTTCTGTAGGGTTTTGATCATGAATAGGTGTTGTATTTTGTCACATGCTTTCTCTGCATCTATTGAGATAACCATATGGTTTTTGTCTGAGTCTGTTGATAAAGTTAATAATGTTTATTGATTTATATGTGTTGAATCATCCTTGCATTCTTGGCATGAATCCAGCTTGGTAAGGGTATATGATCTTCTTGATAATTCTCTGGATTCTGTTTGCCTGGGTTTCTAATTGATAAAAGACTATGTGATTCAAAGTCAAACAATGAAGGACAGTAATCCAAACCTTAAAGAAGGTTCTCCATGTTTCTTGTGATTGTATCTTCTCTATCTACAGTAGACCCATTGGCCTCATAGTTTTTAGATAATTCAAGAAGTTTCTGGCAATAGATGGGATGTATATGTCATTTCTTGGTAATGTTGCAGACTTTCCTTCCTTTGTTGTATTTCCTTGAGAAGGGAGGAGTTGCCTCCAATGAGTGACAAGCACCATCTTATACTTTATTCTCTGTTATCTCTTTGAAAGAACTATTCAGTGCTACAAAGAAGTACGGGGTCTAAATAGTTCAAAATACAGGAAGTCACCTAAAAGTTTATAAACATTTCAATTAAAGAAAATAGTGTTTTTCCCATTGGCTAAACAGCAAAAGTAACATACAATTATCAGAGAAAAAAATTAGAAGTAGTGGGCTTAACTAAATGTTCTTATGATGTGCTGAACCAAGAAGTAAACTACAACGACTTCTGTTACTAATAATGAGAACAGGAATACACTTTCCTTCCTTTTCTCCAAATATTAAATAGCCTTGGATTGAAGCACTGATGTCAAGTTTTAAAGCAAGAGCCTTCAGAAGAAAAATCAAACACTTCAGGACAATGATGGACACACACAAATTGTATAATCACTTCTCCAGGGTTGATCCATCCATTCTACACAGACTGTGTGTACAGTTTCTAAAACTTCCAGGAGATTAAGGATTTCAGATAGGTTGTTCAGATAACTTGCTTTGGAACAACTTTACCTGGGATCTCTTATGTGGCTATTGCCTCAGATGACCTGAAACTGCTTGTGTTTGTTTTCCACTATACAGTACTTTTAAATAAAACTTTGAAAATCAAAACAGCACCCCTAATTTTAGTTCTGGGTTTACTTCAAAGCAGACTATGGTTAAGGTTCTTCCGCCAGGACAATGACACTTTAGATTTCATTGTTAGCTTGGTAAAAACTGTTGAAGGTACTAGGTGTGCAGATCTGAAAGAAATCCTGGGCTCTCATGACAGGGATCTTGGAGTTTCTCTGAAGTGTGTAAAGGGCAAGACCAGGAAAAGCTGATTTCTAATGAGGGTTCTGCAGCACTATATTCAAAACACAAATTTGAAAGAAAGTATGAGATATTAATGTTCAAAGTTTATATGGTTCTTTGTGCTTAACCTTCCAAATGTCAGATCCAATAGAGCTATAACTGACTATATTAAATTCATAAAAGGAATGTATTTCAGCCTTTGTGTCCTCTTCAGTGTATGTATCTTATTGGGAATGGACTTTTTTTTCAAAATGAGTTCGTGCCTTGATGTTGAAATACACAAAAAAGTATTCATTTTTTCCTATTATACAGTTTAAAATATACTGTTCAACCTAGATGTATTTAAACAACAACTAAAATATCATTGTATTGAAGTTTCATAAAGGATTCATGTAGTGGATCACTATGCATAAGTGAAATCTGCTTTGGTTTTGAGAGAATATTCTCTCTATGTATTATGGTATTATAGAGATATTTTCAAGATAAACAGAATTTCATCAAATTTCCCTTCTATGGTGGGAAATGGCTTCCAAAATGCCTTTAAAAATAACACTGTGGAGATTAATTGACATGTTTCAGAAAAATAAATTTTTACTAATACCTTGAACAAAGAGAAAATACAGATTTTTCTAGTTTAAAACTACCCTATAAATTTGTGCTTGCCTAACCCTACCTTTCCAACTCCCCTGCCTGGAAAGAGCACTGAACAGCTCACCTTTACCTCACTTTTTCCATCTGTCCACTGGAAGGGGAAATTCTTTTGCACCAAGCAGTTGGAGAGTTTGGCTTTAAAGTCAGAATAATTCCATCCAAATAAATTCTCTGCTGCAAGTTTCTGACCCTTAGCAAAGCTGATGTTTGGGGATAGCTCACACCTCTGGATTTGTAGCAGTACCTCTAGCCTTTATTCACCAAACACAAATATCTACGGTTAAGGTGATCACACATATCTTCAGACATTGCTGTTTGCAGATTGCCACCCCACATTTCCTGTTGATGGCCACTGTTTGAGCATTGACACCTTGGATATATTCTGTGTCTCTGAAGTGGAAATAGCAATGCTACACCGAACACCTCTGAGAATGAGGCACTGTGCAGAAAAATTGATTTCTCTATGCTAAGGCCACCATAAACTTAATGAGGATTCTGTTTCTCATTTTCTAATAACAAGTATAGTTCTAATGTGTATTTTTGAGGGTTAGTCAGTGTTCCCATAAAGGTGAAATGAAGCATGTCTAAAAAGAGCTATCATGCTGCAGAAAGCTGGGGACAATTTGCATGAACACAGAGTTTTCAAGCAGATTTCAAAGACATACCTCGCTAATGCCAGGCTCAGAATCTCACCAGTAGGGGCCTACACATAACACTTCTAAGCTCACAAATTGATGGTACTGAAAAGTAATTACAGAATGAATGGTAATCCTAAACATATATGTCTCTTTGGGTACCTTTATACTTTTAATGTGCAAAAATGTGACCAGAGTTAATGTTCAAAGTTTATATGGCTCTTTGTGTTTAACCTTCCAAATGTGATACCCCCTCCATGTCCTTGTTTCCTAAAATTACTTTTGCTACTCTGGGTCTCTTGTGGTTCTAGATGAATTTTTGGATGATTTTCTCTAGATCTGTGAAATATGCTGTTGGGATTTCAGTCAGGATTGCACTGAATCTATATAGTAGTTATGGGAGTAAAGCCATTTTGATGATGTTGGTTCTTCCTATCCAGGAACATGGGATGTCTTTCCATTTTCTGATATCCTCTCTAATCTCCTTTTTCAGAGTGTTGTAGTTTTCAGAGTAGAGTCCTTTACCTCCTTTGTTAGATTGACTCCTAGATATTTCGTTTTTTTAGGATGATGTTGGCTGTTGGTTTCTTGTAAATAAAAGCTATTTAGTTTGAGATACAGTCCATCTATTCCAAGTTTCTGTAGGGTTTTGACCATGAATGGGTGTTGTATTTTGTCACGTGTTTTCTCTGCATCATTGAGATGACCATATGGTTTTTGTCTTTGAGTTTGTTGATATAGTGAATAATATTTATTGATTTATTTATGCTAAACCATTCTTGCATCCCGGGCAAAGAAACAGACCTGAAGTTCACAACTTTTAATTTTTTTCTCCGATAATTGTAGAAGATGCAAAGACTGAAAAACATTCTTTTTATGAATTTAATATAGTCAGTTATAGCTCTATTGGATCTGACATTTGGGTATATTCCAAAGAGTGGTACAGAGGTATCCAGTAGTATTTCAACTTTTAGTTTTTTGAGGAAATTCCATGCTGATTTCCATAGTGGCTGCACTAATTTACATTCCCATCAGTGAGGAAGAAGAGTTCATTTCCCCTCTAGTCTTCATCAGTATTTATTGTTTTATGCTCCAAGTGAAACTTATCCTGATTAGGCTGAGACAGAATCTAAATGTAATTTTGATTTGCATTTCCCTAATGGCTAAAGTTGCTAAACATTTTAAATGTACTATTTGTAATTCATCTTTTGAGAAGTGTCTGTTCAGCTCATTGGCCCATTTATTGATTGGATGGGGGAGTGTTAAGGTTTTGAATTCTATGTTGAATTTCCCAGTTTTGATTTTTTTCTGAGCTAGCTCTATACGCTCATGACAAAGGAAAACTCTCAATTAGCTTGGATGGTCAATAGTGTGCTGAATTGCCACATTTTTTGAATATAGATAGTCAATAAGTTACAAAAAATCTTCAATACTTAATCACAAAATAGGCCTGTATTCAATGATTTTGCCTGTTTTCCACTGTAGCTAACAGAAGTGCTCTGTGCCCATGAAGGCACAGAATTTATCTCTGTGATAAGCAAGGCTTATCTCTGATGTGTGGTATGTCAGGAATATAAGTTAATTGATGATATAAATATAAGTCAATTGATGATGCTTTCACCTTAATAATGGGTTAATCAGGGTACAACCTTATCATAAGTTGAAAGACATCCTTAGTCTTTTTCTAGAGTGAAAAGGGAAATGGTTTTAAAAAGCAAAGCACCTGTATCTACTCTTTATTTTCTAATGTTACCTATGTTAACTGGTTAAAACTATAAAACTTCAGCTTGGCGTGGTGGCTCATGCCTATAATCTCAGCACTCAGGAGGCAGAGACAGGAGGATTGCTGAGTTCCAGGCTTGCCTGGGCTACACACTGAGCTCAGGGCCAGCCTAAACTACAAAGTGAGACCCTGTCTCAAAAAAAAAAACTATAAAACTTCAATAAACTTGTATCTTATGGACTGAGTCACTGAAAGAATAAATATTCCCAGTCTTTCTCTGAATCATTGTGATATCAGAACTTCTGACTTCATACATAACAATATTGGACACAATTATTAAGCATCCAACTGTCACTAGTGTGGAGTTTATTGCATTAAATTGATTCCCTCATGTAATTATCATTTAACTATAAAAGTCTGGATGACATCCTTTATAAAGAAGCAGTTGTATTCATATAGGTTTCTGAATGTTAGATTTTACTTTTTCCCAGATATTACTTTTATCAATCATTCATTTATTGCATTGTCTAAAAACAAAGATTAGGTAATTTGAAGAGAACTGATTACTTTAGAAAATACTTCCATTATGTTTTTCAATAATCTTGCTCCTACTGAAGTTTTATAACCTGCAGCCATCACAGAATTTTCAGTCACTATATACTACTTTTTCATGGCATTTGTTTCAGAAAAGCAAGAGATAGTTAATAGGATACACTTATGCTGGAATTAGAAAATAAAAATGGGGGACTTATCAGGCCTTGTCACTTTCCTTTAATTCAATGCTTTTATTTCAAAGGGTTTAAAGCTTTTAATAACTTACTAATTTCTTAGAGGAATAAAGGATTAAAACATCCCAGACAGATGTAGTCTTTAAGGTCATTCTGCTCAAGACTCACTCCTTTCAACTAGATCACACTTCCTAAGTTTCCTTTCCTTCCTAATAATTTCACCACATTATCTCTTTAATGGATTAACCCAGAGATGAAGTTAGAGTCCTTTTAAGCCCCACCTAACAGTTCCCACCTCTGAATGTGTAAGGCTACAAAAGACACTTTAGATCTGAACTGTTACAGTCATCCAACCAGGAAATACATCTGAAATTTGAGCTCCTTCTCAAAAGACTGAATTGCAAAAATCTAAAACTTCAGCAAAATTTGGATATGTACCAATGTGAAGCCTTTCTATTACCAGTGTGGGAGAAGAGGCGAGCTCATCTGTTCTTCTGACCAGGTGGACACTCTTGCAAAGGAATTTAGGAAAAAGATGTGAAAAATGAAGCCCAAGGAATAGAAAGTCTCAGACACCCCATGCACCAAAAACTCTTACTATCCTTCCATTCTGTCCTCTATAAATAGGAAGTGAGGATTCACAGTTGTTTTTGTAGTTGTGATAGAACCAAAAGACTGTCTAAAGATAATTTCACAAACTTCAGGACAAAAGAAAATCTCTTCATTTATGTAGTCAAATGTTCACTGAGTCTTTGCCAAGTCCCAGTGACATACTAGGTGCTGGGAGCACAGGGCTAAACAGAACAAGATTCCTTCCCTGGGCCACTCGCCATCTAACAGGGACATGCTGTCATGAAGAACCTGCGGTTTTGCTGTCCCCTCTCTCCTTCCCGACAAGCCATGGCACTTCAGTTCTCTGTGCTGCTAAGGATCTTCGCGAATTTAAATTTTCAGAAGAGGTCACCAAAAAAACAGAAGGTTGGGACTGATGACGTCAAAAATAACACAGCAAAGACTCTGCTTATGGAGGGATCGAATTATGTTTTATTTTATTGTCACTTAAATATTCATAGATACCAACTTGCTTCTGACCCAGAGTAACATTTATATCTTGGATTAAATAATTGGAATTAATTTATGTTTTATTTATAAAGTGGTCATTGATTTGTACTGGCAAAAGGAAGAATGAGGGGAATATATCACTGTAAAGATGTTTTAGATATTTCCTGATTTAGACATTCTATCTTTGGAGACCAAATTCCAAGGCAGTGAGAAACACTGTATTAATATAAATGTGTATATGTCTTTGCATTTTTCTGCCGAGCATATCCTTAGAAAGTGTTACAGTCTTAAAGAGTTTGAAACTCCCAAGGGAAAAAGAGAAGATACTTCAGAATCACTGCCATAGGCCACCACAGTCTTCCACTTTGCAAACAGCAGCCACCCCTAGAGCAACGACTCATCACCTGTCTTCATCTGTCACACTTGTTAGGGGTGTCGCCTGTGCCCGAGGACTAGCACACTCAGGATTGCAAGCTCAGCATGCTGTGGGCACACTCAAGGAAATTTGTTTCCTCAAGGAAATCCCAGTTGCTCTAAGAGATATTTACAAGAAACTAGTGAAATGTATCTGCAGTGATGGTCACTGTCATGGGACTCCTAGAACACATCAAGAAACTGAGCTAATCATGAAAAGCAAATGGACAAAAGGCCATAGTGACTACCTCAAATACCGATTCCTTACATAGTGGAACACAAATTATGTTAGGTAGCATGAGGACCCAATGCTAACAAACACTGTATCTCCATAATGAGAAAGGCAGTTCTTTTCGATTCTCTTTGACTCTGGAACAAGGAAGAGCCTCTCAGCTCAGGCCTAGTGTATCATTAACATCTCTCTCACCTTTTCCAATCTGTCTTCAAGAAAGCCAGCCTCTGGATTGGGCACTTCCAAACAAGCTGAGAATCCTCAGTCAGAATTATTTTTAGGATTTTATCCTATGTCATTGGAATTTTATTTTTATGACATGTGCTATGTATGCATCCCTTGCACTAAACCTAACCTACAATGTGATAGATTTTTTATATTACATGTGGATGGTTCCCAGTAGCCATTACTCACATTAAGACACAGCATGACCACTTGGGAGGCAGAGGCAGGAGGATTGCTGTGAGTGCAAGGCTAGCCTGGGCTACATAGTGAGTTCAGAGCTAATCTGAACTACAAAGTGAGACCCTGTCTCAAAAAAAAAGACAGCATAATCTTTCAAGACAGCATAAGCTTTCTCTTGGAGTCTTTCCAATCAATAGCCCTCTCTAGTTATAACTACTGTCTTGAGTTCTATTTTCATAGATTAGCTTTTCTCATTCTAGATTCTTATACAAATAAAATCATGAAGTACAGAACCTTTCATTCATTATTATGTTTCCAAGATTCACTCGGTTGGATGCTATGACATGTTATTTGGTCTTATGGCTCTGGAGTACTGCTTTGAATGGACACAGTACAATTTCTCTTTTGTATTATTATAGACATTTGAGTTGTTTCTTGTTTTTGATTATTAAAAATAAGCTACTCTAAACATTCTATTTCTCACAACCATTTAATAAAAATGTTTTGGTTTGTTAATTTGTTGTGGTACTAAAGATTAAACAGATGGTCTCGGCACTGAGCTACATTCCTAGCCCTTTTTTCTTTTTCAACTTCTTATTCTGAGGCAAGGTCTCATTCAGTTTCTAAGTTGCTTGGACTGGGCTTAAACTTGCAACATTTCTGCCTCAGCCTCCTACCATGGTGAGATTACAGGCACAAATAATCACAATTATTGTGTTCTTTGCAGTTACTTTTTTTTTTTTTGAGACAGGGTCTTGCTTTGTAGTTCAGGCTGGCTCTGAGCTCACTATATAGCCCAGGCAAGCCTGGAACTCAGCAGTCCTCCTGCCTCTGCCTCCCGAGTGCAGTTACTTTTTGATTGAAGGAAACTAATGCTGATTCTATATTTTAAAGGATGATAGCACTTATCACTTTATACTTAACTGATTTGAGCAAGACCAAAGTTCTAGAAAAATCTTAAATAAGTATACAATAACAAACATATTGGTTTAGTTTTGTGAAAGCAGCAGACAAAGGACTGGTGAAATGTTCTGAGACCATGTGGTGAGCCATTAATTAGCTAGTTAACAGCTAAAAAGTTTATACTGTGGAAAGTTAGCACACAGGGACAGAATCAAAGAGGCTGGAGTAGACATAAGGTCATCGAGCTTCATCAGAAAGTGAATATATTAAGGCTAATGTGTTCATCACTCAGATAAAAGCACCTGGTTCCAAAGTGAGTCTCCACTAAAATAGGTTACAGAAACCTGGGTTGTACTTGGGTCTGATGAACAGCACAGATATCTATGGAGAACACCTAGTTTGCTCACCAGGCAGGGCAACAACACCGAGATGGGCAGAAGGCAAGAAGAAATTTGGATTTACAGAATGTTAAGCAGAGCACACTAAGAAGGTCCTTTTAGGGAAGCAGGGAAAGATGAAAGGGAGAAGAGAGCCCAGAGGCCGAGCTGTAGATCCCAGCCCTGCAGGCCACAGCCAGACGGTTAATCTTCCAGTCTCCACACTTGAATGTTTTCCTCACTATGGGAACTTGGAAAACATGAGGTGCTTATCAGTGACAAGTGACCTAGAGGAAGACTCCAAAGTCCTCATGGCCTGTGGCGGTGCTGGGTCAGCTTCTCACCTGCCTCTTCATAGGGTTTTCTGCAGATTGTACTTCACATTCTATTCTTTGGAGCCAGGATGATCTTTAAATGAGACCCAAGCTGCTGTCTCTGGAGCCTCTTGACTCACATGTTGAGAAATTTTGCTTCCAGACAAGAAATATATTCTTTTCATTCTTTTTTTTTTTTAACAGCAGCGCATGCCTATGCACACTTCATTTTTTGTCAGAACACACAAGTTCACCAAGAGGAGCCCTCCATGACCCAGATGAAGACAGTCTAGAAAGGGCTCATTATGTTTAAAGCTGGTCAGAAGTGCATGAGGCATCGGACTGTGAAATATGTCTTCATCAAAAAATGTGCTTTGAAAAAACTGAGAAACTGTAAAGTTCTGTGTGTCTTATTAGGAGCATGCTACAGGGTGAAGACAATTCTTAAGGTCTTCACATCATTATCCTTCTGGGCCTCAAGAGTCACAATCTGCCTTCCATCTCTCTGGAGCATAAACTTGGAAATATAACAAATAACCACGGTTAACAAGGCCCTGCAACCTGGTTTAGACACATCTGGCAAAGGTGCCAGCACTCAGAGTAGCACAGTCCCACACTGACAGTGCAGGTACAGGCAGAGCAAGGCTCCCCTACCCCGTACACACAGACAATCAGAGTCATGCCCAACACGGACGTCAGGTTAGCAAGGTGGCACCCTCTGGGTTTAGGTTTAGCCATGTTAAGGTTTTCCCATGCCGATGGATAGGATCCTGAATAAAATGTTTTGCATCTACAACTCTCAATATGAACAAGGAAATGGATGAAAGAATGCTCTGAGGAGTAGGGTGTGATGGACCACACCTCTAATCCCAGCACTCTGCGAGGTCGAGGTAGGGGAGTTCAAGTTCAAATGCGGCTCAGAGAGTTTAGAAATTTAATAAGATCCTGTCTCAAAATTAAAAACAAAAACAAAAATACAAAGATAGGATTGAGAATGTAGTTCAGGGGAAAGGTCCTGTGTTCGATTTCCAGTGCCACAAAGACACAAAAATGTTCTGAAGATCCGCTCAACTCTGACATCTCAGGTCTAGACTGACTGCCGGTATCCCAAGGATGTGGACATCAGGGGGTAGATCCTTGTGTTTAGCAAATTCACATCTTACACAGGTGTTTTTAGTGTGAAATGCTGCTGCCTATCATCCAACTTCATGGGCAAGGAATCGCATCTTATGGAATGAGCAAAGGGCGTAATTTCCTGAAATGGAATCACTGCACAGTTAACAGACCACAAAATAGTATAAACACAAGTTTTATGTGCAACAGGAAACCCAAGTTGCATGACTCCCTGTATGGCAAGCTGTGATGTGTTGTCCTGTCCCATTTCGAAGGTGATGTTTCAAAAAGCTAAAAGAGGGCCAGAGGGTTAGCTCAGTGGTTCTGGCGCCTGCCTCACAAGCTCAGTGTCCTGAGTTCGATCCCCGGTAACCACATATAATGCTGGGCATGGAGACACGCCCACCAACAATCAATACCTCATACCACAATGCCGGACGTGGTGGCTCACGCCTGTAATCCCAGCACTCGGGAGGCAGAGACAGGAGTATTGCTGAGTTCGCGGTGGCTTACCTGGGCACCATAGTGAGCTCAGGGCCAGCCTGAACTACAAAGCGAGACCCTGTCTCAAAAAGCAAAAAAAAAAAAAAAAGCTAAAAGACAGAGCTTGAAACAACCTGAGAGAGGCAGGGGCATATGAAAGATTTTGTTTAGGTGAGACTTAGGTTTCTAATAATTTTCTAAAAATCAGACGCCTCAGACAGATTTGAATGAAGTGAAAACTTGAAGCATTGGAGAAAATTCTAGGTCAATTACCAGAAACAAAGGTAATCTCGATTCTCCCCTAGAATTATAAATAAATGAGAAAAGCACAAAGGAAAAAAATGTGAACAATTGATAAGATATGAAACACATTCTACCATATTGCCAATCTGAGTACTGCAAATTAAAACAGTAATGACATACCTGGAGGATATACTAATAAGTGAAATCAATAGATCACAGATAGGCAAATTCCAGATCTTCTCTTTGACATGAACACCTGTAGATGCAAATGAGCTCTAGAAAGTATGACAGCTTTTATAGAGCAGGAAATTTCCATGGGAAATTTGGTGTGGGTATGTAATGAGGGGAAGGAATAAATATGATTCAGAAAGAAAATAAAAGAGTATGTATAAAGGGGGTGAGGAGGTGCGGGTGGGTAGGGATATGGGTAAAAATGAGAATTAACTTGTGTTATATACTGGTACAAATTCCCCAATGTTATATGTGATTGTGAGATGTATATAAATTGTACCAATAAAGAATTCAATTTAAAAAAACAAAACAGTAATGACAATAACAACAATAATGTAAATTAAAACATTACTTAGTCTTTTGGGTTGAAAATATTTAAAAGAACACAGAGTACCATTCTTATGGAAGCAGAAACTAGCATAACTTTCACAATAAGCAGTTGAGCACATAAATAAATCTCTCCAAAAATGTGGATTTCTTTTGACTTAGACATTATACTTCTCTGAATCTATGCTAAGCTTTTAATCTGACAAGTAAAGGAAGATGTATGTACATGTTGCTTGTCATACTGTAACTTAGGATGCTAAAATGAAACATTTTATTAAAGTTTGCTACAATTGATGAACCTACACTGACATCATTTTCCATGATACTGTAGTAGATCATGCCATTACACATTTGTCCAAACTGACAAAATGTATACCACCAAGTGTGAATCCTGATACAAACTAAAACAATTTTTCATTTTGTTAATTTTTGTAGAAACTACTCTGCCCATTGCGAGTTGTTAGCATTTCCTAGTCAGTTTTCCATGCCTTGTATGTATGGTGGGGAAAGGCTAGCTCATACTTTAGAAATCCTTGTGCTCCTAGAACTTTATCTTGAGGGTAATCACACTCTAAAATATTCAGCTAATGTAGTACATTAAACAAGAAGGAAAGAACACTGTGGGGGATGCTCGTTTGCTAAAGCTTGACGGACATTATACTCTTGAACATGAGTGACTGTTGCTCTCTCTGCCTCTTTTTGTGGATTTACGTTTCCTGGAGAGGGAGGTTAGAGGGGTATGTGCGAAAGCTCTTTCTTCTTTGACTCCTTTTGGTCTCTAGAGTTGCTTTTCTTGTTTGTTTTCTGATACAAGTTCTCACTGCGTAGGCAGCCAGTCCTTGAACACATTAGGAAGCCCAGGCTGTCCTCCAATTGGCAGTCCTCCTGCCTCAGCCTCCAAGTGCTGGGATGACAAACAAGCCATCACCACACCTGGCCTAGAACCACTTTCTGACCCATCTTTATGTGTAGATAAGTAATTTCTCTTACTCAAAACTGACATGACTTTTTGCTAAACTCATTTTCTCTCAGCGGTATTCAGACATGGTTGGTTATTTTAGTTCAGTCTTGTGCAATCAGAAAAAAAATATTCTCCCAATATATTTACAAAATAAATTCAATAGCAAATGAACTGCAGATGCTCCTCATTTTATGATGGTGTTACATGCAGATTAACACACTGTGAGTTGAAAATATCAAAATCCATTTAATATTCCTACTGAGCATCATATGGTAATGACTCAAGACACTATAAAGTATTACTTGTTTTCCCTTGTGACCATGTCACTGACTTGGAGCTTCAGCGGGCTTCCACTATCCTGCACCTCTCGAGTATCAGTAGCCGGGGAAATGATAAGAACTCAAGGTGCTGTTTCCACTTAAATATGTATCACTTTTATGCCACTGTAAAGTTAAAAAGGTGTTAAGTTGAACATCATAAGCTGGGGACTGCCTATATTTTCCCTTACTCTGCATATGATTTTGATTGAAGGTGTAGCCATTAAAAGAGAGTAAGTTTGGTGAGTTCAGGTCATAAGTATGTCCACCTGGGCCAGTCCTGTTTACCTACCCGTGTCTTCAATTTTGATTGAAGGTGTAGCCATTAAAAGAGAGTAAGCTTGGTGAGTTCGGGTCATAAGTATGTCCACCTGGGCCAGTCCTGTTTACCTACCCGTGTCTCAAGAGCTCTGTCAGAGGGACATCTTCAAGTTTACTCACACATCTGGTGCTGTTCAACCTCCAAAGCTTATTTACATAGCTGTGAACGGCTGTACTGCTTTCTTGCAAGGCTTTGGGTTGGTTTTGCTCTAATGACTGTGTACATCTGCTGGGTCAGCGGGAGCTAACAAGCATGTGATGTCCTAAATGTATGTCTGAGGACATAATAAGGGGGGTTAGAAACCTGGGTCCATGCTCACATGGGGTCTCATCCTTGGCAGATTGGCCCATGACATCTAAGTCCCAAGAAAATGAAGGTAGAGGCTTTAAGGAATCCTGAGTTTTAAGTTCCAAGCTCCCAAATCACCATGTCCATCACATTCTATAGGCTTGAACCAATACAAAGTGAACCAAGAGGGCTGGAGATTTAGCTCAGTGGTTCCAGCACTTGCCTCGCAAGTGCAAGGTCCTGAGTTCGATCCCGGTAACCACATCCAATGCAGGGTGTAGTGACTCACGCCCACCAGCAATCAATACCACATATCACAGTGTGGGGCATGGTGGCTCATGCCTGTAATCCCAGCACTCAGGAGGCAGAGGCAGGAGGATTGCTGAGTTTATGGTTTGCCTGGGCTACATAGTGAGCTCGGGGCCAGCCTGAACTACAAAGTGAGACCCTGTCTCAAAAAAAAAAGTGAACCAAGACTGAAGGTGAAGAAAGACTATCTGTCTATCAAAGAGAAGGGGCTGTGGCCTGAATGTTAGCATTTCCAAAGTACATATTGTGAAATAGCAACACCAAGGTGATGGCATTAAGAGTGGAAATCTGGATACTTTTTTAGGTCAGGAATCCCCCACCCTCATGATTTGTATTAATACATTTCTACACTTGATCTTAGCCAAAAGGCCAAGAAGTAATCTGTATTAATACATTTCTATAAAAAAATTCTTGTACTGTGTAGGAACACAGCCTCATGGTGGCATCCATGAAACAGTAAGTAGGTACTTATAAGACATTCAATCTTCTGGAGCGCTTCTCGTCCTCCAGATTGGAAAAAGAAACTTTTACTGATTATAAACTACCCAGCATATGATATTTTGTTAAAGCAGCCTTATGACTGAGACAGGAAGAATTATAACATTATATGACTTAAAAATGTGAATAAAGGAAATATTAAATTATGGCAGAAATAGCACATAATGAATCACACCTTCTCCCATCCATACTTTTGTATATTCCTCTTCCAAGTTGACCATGGGCTTGACCAAGGGACTCACTTCATAACATGGAACATCAGCACATGTAATATCAATGAAAGATTAACAAGAGCTTGTACATTCTACTGGGCCTCTTAGAATTCCACCTTAAGATTGCCATGCCATTAAAAAAAGCCTGGGAGCCTGGTGCGGTGGCTCATGCCTGTAATCCCAGCACTCGGGAGGCAGAGACAGGAGAACTGCTGAGTTCAAAGCTTGCCTGAGCTACATAGTGAGCTCAGGGCCAGCCTGAACTACAAAGTGAGACCCTGTCTCAAAAAAAAAAAAAAAAAAAAGCCTGGGATTAGAGATCCCATTTGACCCTGCTATTCCCCTGATAGGTATATACATGAAAGAATTATATCACAGAGATTTATGTACACCCATGTTCATAGAAGCTCAGCTTGTGATAGCTAAATCTTGGAAACAACCCAAATGCCCATCAACAGGAGACTGGATAAAGAAGATGTAGTTTTTCTATAAAATGGAGTATTATTCTGCCATCAAGAATAAATTTAAGTCATTTATATTCAAATAGATATACCTTCAGGACATACTCATAAATGAAATAAATAGCACACAGATCTATAAATATCATGTTTTTTTCTGGTATAGGAAACTGAAGATGTAAATGAGCTCTAGAATATATCGTGGATCTTATGAAATAGAAAATATTCAAAAGAAAATGGAGTATAGGAGTAACAAAAGGAAGATAAAATATGATGGTAATTTTTATAAAGGAAATAAAGCTTATGTATATAGGGGCGGGGTTGTAGGGTAGATGGGGGAATGGGAAAAGATGAGAATTAGTTTGTGTCATATGCTGGTACAAATTCTCAGTATTATGTGTGATCACAATGTGTGTATATAATATACCAGTAAATATTCAAATTTTTTGAAAAGTCCTGGAACAAAACCAAGTAGAGAAAAGTCAACTCAGGCCAGCCTTAGAGTTGCCACTGGCTGGGTTCAGCTACACAAATGAGTCCAGGTAAGACTAGCAGAAGGCTCACTCAGCACACAGGATCGATACAAGTTTTGCTTACAGTAAACTATGGAGCTGTGAGGTAACCTGTAATAGATAACTAAATGACAAAGAATATTCTAGCCAAAAGGCAGAATACAATCACTGTCAAACATCAGCCTCACTACAATATCATTAACTCATTTCATGAGTTTAGAAATATCATTGACTCTTACTTCAGAATATGGCACAAAACTTTGAAGATAATGGAATTAACTGATCTTCAAATACCTTAACATTTCTTTTAAAAATCTCTGAGGTATAAAACAAAGAGAAATATAAGAAGTTCATTTTATTGGTTCAAACTCATGCCGTTTACTTCTAAGGCTAATTAACAAAAACAATTCTCATTCAGACAAAAATATTAAGCCTACACTCAAAGCATGAAAAATTCTTAAATTTTCAGTCTGCAATTAATTGATTTTTTCAAAGAATATGGCATAAAATTTCCATTTAAAAAGTATAATGACTGTACAGGTCATTTCATACTTTCCTTAAATTCTCAGGTTACTGAATGGTCAAGAGAACCATTATAATTTATTCAAAGCCACGAGCCCCTCTGTCCAAGAAAATATACTTAGTTTTAGCCCCTGTAAGTTCATACCTAAAATGTACTGCATTTAAACTATTGAAAGATTATCAAGTTTAACTAAAAACTAACACCTACTTAAAAATTCAGATTCCAACTGAATGTTTGTGGAGCCCTTGAAGAGCTCTACCATACACAGCTGTTCTTTGGAATTCAATTGAAATCTACTATATCATTTGGAAAGCAGCTTCACCTTGTTACTGTTTTTGTTCAAAATCGAAGCAAGCTAATCATGCATTTGAAAAGCACGATTTCTCCTACGTTTTGGGCGTCAGTCTCTCCTTAAAACAACTGGCTGCGATCTTTAAAGAAGTGTTTCTTCCAGTTTTCTTTTTTATCAAGAACAAAAAAAAATAACCTTAGGAAAAGGAATTGGTTAGCAAAAGAAATGTCACTGTTAAAATTGAACGGTATCTTTCAACTCATTTGTATGAACTGACAACATACTCGAGACTGCAGCGGGGGGTCTGGACTATGTCAGCCCAGCCAGCAGGAACACGCTCCCTCAAAAGCTTTGGTTTTCCCTACACCACTGTCTCTGCCCAGGCTGACTGTTTAGCAGCAGGAAGCTGTGGGCTCTTCATCCAATTTTAATGAACCTTTTGCCTCCAAAGGGGAAGCCTGAGAACAAAGAAGACCTCAAGGAAGCCATGTAACTCAGCCTCTGACTGGCTGCAGAAGGAAATAAAAGGTCTTGCTAAGGATCTCATCGCCCGTGAGACACAACACAAAATAGGGAAGAAATGTCTATCTATAGTCTAGGAACCCGGAATTTTAAAGATCCCTTCTGTCTGGGTAGAAGAGGGTAGAATTAAAAAGAGAAGCAGAATGAAAAATGTCAGGGGTTCATGGTTCATTGATTCATTCAACAAATATTTACTGATCCACCCATGTGCAACCACCGGGAAGGCCAGTGCAGTAGGAATGCAAAGTGGGACGTAGCACGCTAAGCAATGAGGAGCCTGTACGTGGCTCCTGCAGGACAGGGTGGTTAGAAGCTAGTGGGACAGTCAAATTGTCATATTTGAAGATCACTGTATCTTGTGAAAGGCAGACTGGAGTTCTGCCAGACTAGGTGTGGAAAAATCATTCGATCACACACAGTGGTCACTTGGGTGCAGGACAGTGACAGTGGATCTGAGAGAGGTAGAGGTTCCAGAGCTACCTGGGGCAAAACTATCAGGGTCTGAGGAGGAAGCTGCAGGCACTAAGGCACGTCAGTGTGACTCAGTGTGGGGCTTGTTCGTGGAACTGAGTGGAGAGTGGTACGCTGTCTGAGAAAAGAAATAGGAACGGATAGGAGAAGGAACCAAGAAGTGGAAAAGTACCTGACAAAGAACCAGAGTCAGTGAAGGCTGAAGATCTGAAAGGCACAGAAATAGTGGCGTCTTCTTAGTTCCCTGAGGAGTCTTTCTAGAGACAGCCTTTGGGACTGGAGAGAACCTCCAGTCAGGAACGTTTTCCGCCCCTTCCCCTGCAGCTTCAATTACACAGGAAGGCACACTCTCAATACAATGAGTGTCTTAGATTCCAACACAGCAGCAGGAAACTGTGTGAAACGTCATGTCCCAGGAAAATAGTGTTAGAACAAGATGTCTTTGCCTAATGGGAGTTTTCCCAAGGGCTAACCCCCTGGGTACTGAGCTATTCGTGCTCTCCCAGCAGCCTTCACACATCCAGTGCATTTCAAAGCATCACACACATCTGCTTTTGACAGAAGAAACAACTGAAGCCAACCTGGACCACTAAGATATCTGAATAGGAAAAAAAAAAAACGTTAAAAAAATGTATATAGAGGGCAGGAGATTTAACTCAGTGGTTCCAGGGCCTGCCTAGCAAGTGTAAGGTCCTGAGTTCGATCCCCGGTAACCACATACAATGCTGGGCATGGTCTCATGCCCACCAGCAATCAATACTACACACCACAGTGCTGGGCGTGGTGGCTCACGCCTGTCATCCCAGCACTCGGGAGGCAGAGACAGGAGGATTGATGAGTTCAAGGCTTGCCTGGGCTACACAGTGAGCTCAGGGCCAGCCTGAACTACAAAGCGAGACCCTGTCTCAAAAATATATATATATATGTATATAGGGGTGGGGGGGTTGTAGGGAGGGCAGAGAAATGGGAAAAATTGAGAACTAAAATGTGTCACGTAGTGGTACAAATTCTCAGCATTGATTGGGATCATAATGTATATATAAAATATGCAAAATCAATTTTAAAACTTTAATAAAAAGAATGGTAAATATGTACATTTTAAAACATTTTTTACAGTAAAAGACAGATTACTGTTAATCTCCTCAAAATGTTTCCCTTCCCTTTCAACACACTTACCCCATTGTTCTCGATGCTTTGGAAAGCAATTCTGAAAGTCTTCTTCTGTGAGTGTCTTTCATTGTGGAGTCACAACTACCTTGGTGTGCCGAATGTATTAAGAGTTTACCTTCTATGATCGTTTGCACTTTGAGGAGGATCAAGGAGTTACGTGGCGCCATATTCACATGAGAGGACACTGTGTGTACGACCTCTGGTTCATCCGAGTGTTCATGGCTCCCTGAGGTGCACCGGACACAGGCCTTGTAAGTCTCTTCCTATCATGCCTGTTGCTTATCATTAAGTCAAAAATGAAGGTGAATATTTCTTGTACTTGTGTCTCTAACAAAAATGGGAACATTAAAACAAGGTGGCCAGATGTTTTTAGAAAAACTGAATGAAAGCATAAATGCTTCGTCTATGTCTGCTGTAACTCTGTTCAGTCTTTTCCGTCACCTCACTCATCCTCGTAGCCATTGGGTTGCTGCTTTAGTTTGAATCCCCAAATGTAAGGCTTGCGGCAGGGACTCAGGTGTTAGAATTTTACTGGAGGAGCAGTCATCAGAAACAGGAGCGAAGGAACAGGAAGGGTGAGAGACAAGGCAGGAAAGTATGGTTGCACCACCTTGGTGATGGGGTCTCTGAGAAGCAATACAGTCCTCCCAGAACCAGATCATGAGGACAGGAATGTGGGTCGCCGGCTCCTAAAGTCCACAGTTGGTGCTGCCCTATGATAAGCAAACACTCTGCACTTAGTCTTGCTCCCAGGCAAAGAGAAACTTTCAGATGAAAAGAAGAGAGATGCTCAGCACACACCTGAGGTGGCACATCATGGCGCTCAGCACGCCTGTGCTGCCCAGGAGAGTGCCTCAATGCCCCTAAGACACCTGCAGAGCTTTCAAGCCCTGGGCTATGGCAGTGCCCTTGGGAGTTTGCTCGTAGAACCTGAGAAGTTTAGACTCCCGCCCTTAAAAACAGTGCTGAGACATGATTCAGTGGTTCTAAGAGCGTGGACACCGGGCCCAAATTCACGGACTTGAACTGTGAATTTGAACGTCTGGGCTGAGCAGATTGTTTAATTGCTTTGACCCTCATTCTTACCCATAAACTAGTGATAATTAGAGTACAGAAACATAATTTATATGATAGTTGCTATGTACACGTTACTACTAATGTAATAATTACAAATATTGTATTAATTATAACAAAATAAGTGTTTTTATGATTGAGACCATTTTCTGTTACAAATTCTTCATCACCAATATAAAACTAATTTGATGCCCTGCCTAACTTACAAGGACCTCTCCATGTCTGAGCTTGGACTAAATGGATTTTTTTTTTCTACATCTAGAATTACTTAAACCTTTCTGCAAACTCCGTAAAATGAAAGAAAATGAAAAATATATTCAGAAGGTCCATATAATTTCTCAAATAATGTTATAAATTCAAATTACCAAAATAATGGTTTCAAAATAATGTTATTTATCTAGTGAAACAGTAACATAGTCAGAAATGTCTCATGGTGGGTTTCTCCATCTATCCAAACAACTGACACCATTTTCAAAATCTGAAGATTAACTGAAGCTGCTCAAGAGTGGCCGCTTCATCTTTTTCCTGCATTCTTGAGGCTTCTCCATACATCTAATAGTCCTTCTTTGTGTTATTAATATAAAGACCACCAAGAATCTTATTTTAAAAAGTATGCTCTGTTCAGTAGAGACTCAGCATTTCCAGGAAGTTTTCAGCTAGAAATTACTGATCTTTGCTTGGTGATGACCTCTAGCCATGGAGTCAAAAAAAGTCTCAGTAGACTGAAATTTAGCAAGAAGGGTGGATGTAAGCCAATCAGAAGGCCTGAGAGGTGTTCTAGCATCATGAGACTCTGCCTACCAGTTTTGGAGATGGTGCCTCAATTTGTTAACAAAAACCATTACAACAACTTGAAATCTGGCTTCCTGCAATGCCAGTAAGTCTAAAAAAACATTACACAGCTAGATAATCTGCTGCAGTCCTCCCTGTGCACAAAGAATATTCTTCTAGCAGCTTATGATACAAACGTACAGCATTTCTGCCACCACTGCTTTGGGAGTGTTATAGACAGCTCATCCTAGTCTCAGATATTTTCATCACCTTCTTGTTGTCATCAGTTTGGTTTGAAAACTCAAAAACTCTAAGGTAACAGACAGAGGTGTAGCTGGAGTAAAGGCAAAGGCAGCTATTGCCACAGGTACCAAGGAGGGTTCGAATGTTTTCCTTTCATGCTGCCTGACTTCTGTGTCAAGTCAAAGATCTAAGTAATGAGTCACCGCCGCTCTAGCTGGATGTGGTTTGTCCCCAGAAGCTCAGTACTGGATGCTTGATACCCGATATAGCGGCAGTGAGAGGTGCTGGTGCCTCTAACAATTTGGGCCTAGTGAGAGATGATGACCCAGTGACTCGAGGCCCCACTCTTACAGACAGATTGAGGTCTTTGTTGAAAGACTGAGCTAATTCTTTTGAGTCTGGTTTAGGTTTCCGGGGAGTGAGTTAGGCCCCAACACTGGATTATTTACTGCCAGTGTGGGTTGTTGTAAGTAAGTTGCCCCCCACTTTGATCTTCTCTCACGTATGTCTACCTTCTCTGCTTTCTTCTGATTTCATTTTTCTGCCATGTAGTGACACAGTATGAGCCGTGACACAGTGTTTCTGCTTTGGAGCCAGCTGACTATGAACTAAACATACTGAGATTCTGAGCCAAAATAAACTACTATTAAATTGTATGTGTTGGGTGATTTGCCAAAAACTGGAATGGGGCCATTGTTGTGCTTATATACCACCATGTATAATAATAAAATTTAGAAGCCTTGGCTGGAGGGTTAGCTCAGAGGTTCCGGCACCTGCCTCGCAAGTGCAAAGTCCTGAGTTTGATCCCCGGTAACCACATGCTGGGCGTGGAGACTAACGCCCACCAGCCATCAATACCACATACCACAGTGCCAGCCGTGGTAGCTCATGCCTGTAATCCCAGCACTTGGGAGGCAGAGGCAGGCGGATTGCTGAGTTCCAGGCTTGCCTGGGCTACATAGTGAACTCAGAGCCAGCCTAAACTACAAAGTGAGACCCTGTCTCCAAAAACAAAAAATTAGAAGCCTTCAGTACTGGTATGTGGTAGGAGTTCAGAAAAGTATGGAGATGCTGGCTAACAAAGCCTTAGAATGCTACAAGTAGACCTCGATAGATAATTCTGATTGTGGATTAGAAGAGCGAATGCTAACAGAAATGTGAACAACAAAGGCCAGGCTCAGTAGGTTTCAGTTGTGAATACAGATTCCATTGACATTTGGATTTGAAGCCCTGTGTGTTACAGTTTGACAGAAAATTTACCTTGATTTGCCTGTATTCTGAGACTTGGCAAGAGACTAAGGATGGTGGATTCATTTATCTTATAGAGAAAATTTCCAGGAAGACCAACATTAAGACTGTGGCATGTACGTTTGCTGAAATGATTAGCATTAAAAAGAAGCCATGTATTGGGCCGGAGGGTTAGCTCAGTGGTTCCAGCGCCTGCCTCGCAAGCACAAGGTCCTGAGTTCGATCCCCGGTAACCACATATAATACTGGGCGTGGAGACACACCCACCAACAATCAACACCGTATACCGCAATGCTGGACGTGGTGGCTCATGCCTGTAATCCCAGCACTTGGGAGGCAGAGACAGGAGGATTGTTGAGTTCACGGCTGCTTGCCTGGGCACCACAGTGAGCTCAGGGCCAGCCTGAACTACAACGCGAGACCCTGTCTCAAAAAGCAAAAAAAAAAAAAAACAAAAACAAAAGAAGCCATGTATTTTGCATCAGAAACTAGGAAAGATGGCTTGAAAGCATCTTAGGAATTACTCAGACTTCACCCATCTTCTAGGATGCAGGAGTAAATTTTTCATCTGAAAGAAAGTTCCTGGGATATCTGCTCAGTCAGAGCCACGCAACAAATAGTACCCCAATTTTAGCCACCTACACATTTAGAGGTTGCTGCATCCAAAAGGCCCTAGCTATTGCTAAGGTTTGCAGCCAACATTAGTATCATCCATGAGGTACTGATTTTTCCAGCATGCATAGTCCAAGAGTTATGGGATCATGGAGACTTCCACACAGATTTCAGAAGAACCAGGCAAAAGTGTGTGATAAAGTCACAGTCCTTGTCAGAATCTCATAAGAGAGCAGTGCATGAAATTGTAACAGTAAAGCTGAAGATGCAGTAGAAATCCTGGGAAGATTGAGATAGCAGAAATGTGGATCATCTGCTAAGAAAATATGCAAGCAACAAGAGAATCCAATCCATGGAGGAGGCCATGTCGGCAACAACCAGCAAGATCACAGGGGTCAGGCTGCCCAATCTTCCCTGGGTGCTGGACACGTGGCTATAAGATCTAATGTTTGTGCTGCTAGGTTTGGGTCTTACTTGAATCTGTTTTCCAATTCACTTTTGGAATCAGACTGTTTACCCTGTGTTTGTGTATGTGAAGAGTATTTAACTTTCTTTTTCATTTTACAGAGCTCACAGCTAAGGATTTCTGGCCTTTTCAGCACTGCTGGAACTGTGACTCTGCTAACTCTTAGAGACAGACTAAATGCATTTATGTACTGCAATGAACATCTGGGCACCAAGGGCAGAATATTATGGTTTAGATCTAAAATGTATCTCAAAAGTCTCACATTTAGAGGTATAACGTGGTCAAAGAGAAGAGATTTGCTGTGTCTTAGTGTTTCCACTGTTCAGCTATAATAGGTAGTTTTTCCAATATGGTCCTGCTGATCTGTGAATGTCACCCATCACTTCATACTAGGTATTGTCATTCTTTTTCATCATAGTTATTCTTGAGTCTCACTGGAGTGTCTCACTGTGGTTGCCATTTGTAGTTCCCTGAGGCTTTTTTGTTTGTTTTTGTTTGTTTAGCAGTACCAGGTATTGAACTTGGGACTTTGCACTTGTGAGGCAGGCGCCAGAACCACTGAGCTAAATCCTTGGCCCTGTAGATTCCTGATGAGGTTGAGCACATTTTCAAATGGTTACTGGCCAGGTTCATACCATCCCTTTGTGAGTGGCTTTTCCCATCTCTTGTTTTTAAATTGTGTTGTCTCTTCTTTTTATGGATGTGTACAAGTTCCTATGTATTCTATGTGAAAGTCCATTGTCAGTTGTATGTACAGTAATTATTATTTCCCACCACTATAGCTTATCTTCTCACACTCCCAGTGGTGTTTTTTTGGGAACAAAATCTTAATTTTAGTGCAGTTTAACTAATTAGGCTTTTTCCTTAGGTTAGTAGTTTTACATCCTATATAAGAAATCTTTTCCTTTTTAAAAATTATCAAGATATTCTCCAACATTATCTTTAAAATCTCTACTGTTTTCCTTTCACAATTAGATTTAAATGCATCTGGAATTTTATGTGTGGCGTAGTTTGAATTTCTTTTTGTTATTTAAAAATATCATATAAACTCCACACTATTTACAGAGAAGACCACTTTCCCTCCACCATTCTGAAATGCCAGTCTTTGTCACAAATCAAATGGGGATTAACCTTTTGCTGTAGCTTATAGTTTCTCATTCCTAACACAGTAAATTCTCTCCATAGTTATTGAAATATACATGCCCAACTTATTGCTGCTTTAAATGTATTTTCAAAGAGCTCCTCTGTTCATTATCCTTTAAATTTTTATCTTACTAGGCAGTAAGGCAGGGGACATTGGCATGAGAGGAGAGGCGTTCAGATTCCATATATTTATATTGTGTCTACAAAAATTTAATTGTTCTGCCATATGGGTAGCTTGTCAACACAAATAAGAAGTGAAAATGCATGTACACACAACTGGCCTGTTTGCTGTTCATCTGTGTTTTCCTTTGAGGATATAAACTGCAGAGAGTATGAACTTTGTCTTATTTACCCCCTCTTCTCAATTCCCTTGAAGCATTCAACAAATGTGTCTTTAACTGACAGAGGAAAATAAAAATCTGATATAACTTCTGTAGTGTTTAAAAGTCCATAGCCAGGGGCCGGAGGGTTAGCTCAGTGGTTCCGGCGCCTGCCTCGCAAGCACAAGGTCCTGAGTTCGATCCCCGGTAACCACATATAATACTGGGCGTGGAGACACACCCACCAACAATCAACACCACATACCACAATGCCGGACGTGGTGGCTCACGCCTGTAATCCCAGCACTCGGGAGGCAGAGGCAGGAGGATTGCTGAGTTCGCGGCGGCTTGCCGGGGCACCATAGTGAGCTCAGGGCCAGCCTGAACTACAAAAAAGCGAGACCCTGTCTCAAAAGCAAAAAAAAAAAAAAAAAAAATCCATAGCCAAAAATTTAAAACAAAACTAATAGACTTATATTGATGACCTTTCTGTGTGCTAGCAAGGACCCGAGCTACCCAGCAATCTTTCAAATGGCTGGTAGCACAGTACTTACTAAGGAGATAACCAATCCCCATTCTTCTTCTCTCACTGCCACTGCATTATTTCCAACTCTCACCATCTATTTTTTGGCTTTTTACATTTTTCCCCCATTCGTTTCCATACCTCTGTTCTTGCTCCTCTCTGATTTATTGTGAAGACTTAGACCAAGTCATTTTCTATTATACAGATAAGTCCAGTTACTTATCTGGGACAACAACATGAAAGCAATGGGAATATTCTCCAGATCCCCAATGTGACTGGCATTCAAAGCCCTCATAACTAGGATAGAAAATGCCCTCTTCTCTGCACAATTCATGTCTCTCACTCCTGCTGTTGCCTTTCATGCAATATTTCCATGCACAGTATTCAGTCTTCAGAGTTACTCATGTGATCCACTGGTTAAACCCCAGACCCAGGGGAAACAAACTAATGCTTTGATTTATTTCAACCTCCACTTCCAGAAACAGCCAGTTCAGTCTGGCATCATGTCAGACAGACAACTCATTGCTTAAGGGTCCCTTTCTCATTTCTAGGCGTTTTCCTTCAGGTTGTATGGAAAGTTCAGGACCACTGGATAGACAGTGGGCATTGACTTCTAGATGGAAACTAAACTTACCTCCACCTGTTTGTCTCTGTATTGATGCAAATTGGCCCAGCAGCCTGATTAGCTTAAGACGTTCACTCACTCAAATAAGTCTCGGTCATTGCCTGATGCCCTAGCAATCGGTTACTAAAGTTCACTGGTGAATGAGTGAGTGGAGAAACAAATATGTGAATTTAAAGACCTTTCTTTGCTTTGCTAGTTAGTCCACCTGTCCAACAAAGCACAACACCTGAGCCCGCAGCAAGTCCAGATCCTTAATTTTCAACAATGATCCAGTGAGACATGTATCTTTGGCTACTTCATCCCCTGACATGTCCCAAGTGTCCAGACCAGTGCCACATATTTTGTAATTACCCAGTAAATACTTACATGAGTAAATAACAAAATGTCGTCTGTGTCCCTATGTTTATTCTTTGTTTACTAGTAATACAATATAACCCTACTGTCAGTACTTTGAAGTTAGTTTAATCTCAGAGTATATGTTAAATGTCTGAGCTAATTTATATTTAAAATCCAAAGAACATGCCAAGTATTTATTAATCCTCCACAGTCTCTCACTTCTGTCCTTGTTTAAGCTGAGCAGCAAAAAGCTTCTAGCTACATTTTTTTATACCCCATATAACTGTCTTCTTATAACAATAATTAACATAGTACCATCTGTTTCTATGTAGATTTGGAATATGAAATAGTCATAGGAAAACTGTGTTTAAATCTTAGATAATATTGCTTTTGAAGAGATTTGCAATTAAGTTGCTCATTGTAAACAAACCCACAAAATAAATTTATCTTAGAATAATGTTTTAGACAAATCTTTGACTTAACATTTCTTAAAGAAATGGTACACTCTGTTTATCAGACAGTATGAACTGTACAAACCATTATATTTTGTTTTGTTTCTTTGCTGGCTGCCAATAATCCCACAGCACAAGTCAATGTTTAATTGCAACAGTGATTTTAAGTATCATTTCTGGGACAAATATCCACATTGTGTCTCAAAGACAGGACTCTTGATCACTTACTCTTGTTTTAAAGATCTAACAGCACATGTGTCCTCTCATCAATCACAGTAAATGTGCTTAGCAAAGGAGACAATTTCCTTCTACCTCTGGACAAACTGTCTCTCAATTTGTGTCCCACGAATTACAAGACCTGCCTTCCCTCTGTGTAGCATACTTTCCTCCCTGCTTTGGGTTCCACTTTAGGAACGGATTTTCCTTACACATCTTTGCTGCATCCTCTCTTCGGTAAACTAGCGAATGGTGAGATCCACACTAGTGCCACTAGCTCACCATGCCGAGTCCCAGGCCCACCACCCAGTGTCCGAGATGATTATTTCATACTTTCTGTCTCTTGTGGGTACCGGCAAGAGCATCTACCCGTTCCTCGCCGCCATCCCATGATCGTGCTCTTGTTTCACTCAGAAAAAGACCGCAGCCTTCCACCATCACACCCAGCCCTCTGCCTGCACTGCTCACTGCCCCTCCCTCCCTCCCCGTTAAAATATCAGTCCCTCTCCTCAGACTCCCCACTTGGTGAAGCCTGGGACCTCACTCTTTGTTACTCAGAACTTTCTCTCTGCCATTTTATTTTCCCTTCATCCGTCACCATGTTCTTTTCTGTCCTAAATATTTCCCACCCACGAAAGCACAGTGAATACCCTCCATGTCATATTCACTTAAGCTGTTTAGAGTTCCCCTTCAGTTCTCCTCCCAAAGCTAATTCCTTTTTTTTTTTTTTTTTTTTTTTTGGGACAGGATCTCGCTTTGTAGTCCAGGCTGGCTCTGAGCTCACTATGTAGCCCAGGCAAGCTTCAAACTCAGCAATCCTCCTGCCTCTGCCTCCCGAGTGCTGGGATGACAGGCGTGAGCCACCATGCCCGCCACTGTGGTATGTGGTATTGATGCTGGTGGGCGTGAGTCACCACGCCCAGCATTGTATGTGGTTACCAGGATCGAACTCAGGGCCTTGAGCTTTGCGAGGCAGGCACCAGAACTGCTGAACTTTTTAAGTACCTGAAATTATATGTTCATTCATTGGTTGGTTTTGGGAAAAATAAACATGAACTCATGAACTACTACAAGACCCCAAAGTATCCAAGGTAAATATTGTTTAAACAGGTACTTATGATACCAGAAGCATGACACACTTTAGGGATTGTAGGTGAACAATTCATCATGGGAGGTGATTTTCTTGTTTCCAGAAACACCCTAAAGTCATCCACATTGGAAGAAGATGGCAGTTTTAGAAGAAATGAAGTCTCTGCTAAACTGAACCCATATTAAAATGACAGATTCCAGTGTTTACTCTTCATAAGCCCACATTAAAAAGTGAATTGCTTAGCAGAGCAATGAAGATTAAAATAGACCATTACAAATAATAGAGCCACTATGAACTATTGGCTTAATACATAAATGCCCTCAAAATTGGAAAACATGCTTAAATTAGTGCTGGCTCAGAGCCCAGAGGATTTATAGTCCAGTAATCCAATTTTTAAGGTTGTTTTGGGCTTCCCAGTGTAACAGAGGAAGTAGATTCTTTACTGAAGCTTCACCTTTCTTTTGGGGCACTTCATCATCACACCTACCACTGTCAAGACCTAAGACAAAACCTTGCACCCTGATTGCCCACCATGATTTGGATATGGCTTGAGTGTACCTTCAAGGTTCATGCACTGGCAACTTGGTCTTCAGTGTGAGAACACTGAAACATACAGGTGGGTCCTAGGGGCAGATCATTACCAATCCCTCCCAACTCCAGAGTCATCTCTGTCCAAGGGATCTCCATATCTCTCTCTCTCTCTCTCTCTCTCTCTCTTGTGTTCATATCATCATGATGCCATTGGTCTAAGATCCTCACAACAGTGAAGCTAGGGCCAGTGCTGTCCCTTTTAGTTCCCCAGAAATGTGAGCTCAATAAGCCTCTTTTTTTTTTTTTTTTTTGAGACAGGGTCTCACTTTGTAGTTCGGGCTGGCTCTGAGCTCACTATGTAGCCTATGCAAGCTTCAAACTCAGCAATCCTCCTGTCTCTGCCTCCCAAATGCTGGGATGACAGGCATGAGCCAACACACCTGGCACTGTGGTATGTGGTATTGATTGTTGGTGGGCGTGAGGCTCCACGCCCAGCACTGTATGTGGTTTCCGGGTTTTGAACTCAGGACCTTGCACTTGCGAGGTAGGCACTGGAACCACTGAGCTAACCCTCCAGCCCAAGCCTCTTTTCTTTATGAAGTATCCAGACTCAAATATATTGTTACGGTAACATGAAACAGAATAATACATCTCCCTACTGAAATACTAGCATAAAGAAATCTTTTTTAGATTCAGGCCTTCACAAGGGGCCAGCAGGTCACC
Source organism: Thryonomys swinderianus (assembly GCA_004025085.1). Classification (NCBI taxonomy): domain Eukaryota; kingdom Metazoa; phylum Chordata; class Mammalia; order Rodentia; family Thryonomyidae; genus Thryonomys; species Thryonomys swinderianus. The sequence goes on from PVIC010003086.1 coordinate 33,605, forward strand.
AAAGGCTGGTATCTGCTTGCTTCTGTTCAATCTCTACGTGCACCACTGTACCATGTCTTTTTTTTTTTTTTTTTTTTTTTTTTTTTTGCAACAGGGTCTCGCTTTGTAGCTCAGGCTGGCCCTGAGCTCACTATGGTGCCCAGGCAAGCCGCCGCAAACTCAGCAATCCTCCTGTCCCTGCCTCCCGAGTGCTGGGATTACAGGCGTGAGCCACCACATCCGGCATTAGTACCATGTCTTCTTAAGGTCAAAGTCTACATGTCTTCAAATTATGAATTAAATGATCTTCCCAGTTGGATTCACAGGAAAGAACACAGAATATTCCTAGTTTGCCTTTTTGTTTCCAAACAGCATTTGCCCTTTTTACTATGGCCTTCTTTTTTTTTAATTTGAATCTTTATTGGTACATTATATATACACATCACGATTATGCTCAGCATCAAGAACTTGTTCCAGTATATGACGTGACTTAATTCTCATTTTTCTCCTTCCCCTATGCACAAGCTACTATGGCCTTCTTGAAACAACATTCCTGCTTTTGTCACCTCTCTCCAAGAACAGCTACGATGTGGGCTGCTGTGGGGAAGGAAGTGAGTACAACCATCCTCAGGATGCTCACTCAGGCCAGAAGGTCTTGTTTTCTGTCAGACAAAAGACTCTACCCAGCTCCATCCTGATGTTTAAAGAAACCAGAAAAGCTGATAATAACTCCAAATAGTGGCCCAATCGAAATGAAGATTATGTTGGAAATATTGGTATCAACTCCTCCTTTTTCTTATAAAAGAAAAAACAATGCACTGTACAAGTAAGAGCAAGGCTGGGCTTGAGAGACTTTGAAGTCTTTGTGTGCACCAATTTTGGACACATCGGAGGGATCATTACCTTATCTCCACATAAGCAGAGTCATAAAACCAGTCTCAACCATGAAAGCCCTTTCTGAATTGTTATCTATAAAATGTATCAACCACCCAAGCATGAAGTAATAAATCTTACCAAGATTTTTCCAGAGGTCAGAATAAGGGGAACATCAATTTCAGAGCAATCTTTTCTTGCTACTTAGTAGTTCTTGAAACTACTATAAATTATCCAGACCTCCTATAATTAATATACTTTTCTAGACACTTTGAGTCCCCAACATGCCCTTTTAGTTCTTCTTATAAAAAAGTTAACTTGGGAGAAATAATAAAATAATTAGGCATCTTAAAAGCATGATATCTTAAGGATGTTTCTGTTTCTTTAGATTACTGAAGTACAAAAATAGTTAATAAAAATATTCAACAGAAATTTTTGTTTCAGAGACTTGATCAACATTAATACAATGCAAATTCTGAAGATCCTTTTAACAGAAAAAAAAATTTTAAAAAGACTTAAATGAGTATGGTGAATTCCAGCTTATCCATTCTTATGTTGTCCAACTTGGTAAGAAGGTCTATACTACAAGTTGAGTTGTATTGCTACATTTTGTCACAATTGTGTAATATACGATATAAGCATTGGAAACAGTTACTTCCAAGACTAGTGACATGTAGGTGGTGGGGAAAATATTTTCAGAAGTAAATATCATCACTTCACTCCAATGGTCTATGAAAGTGAGCACTAATTTGGGGGCCTCCTGAAATATTTATACGGGAGAGCCTGGTAACATGAGAAAAGCCATTTTTCAATAACACCCAAAAAGTATGTAAAATATTTTTATGGAACATCTAAAGTTTTGGATAAGGAAATATGAGGAGACATCTGAATAGATGGTTTTGATGGAACATCTAAAAATGTTAGAGACGGAAAGGCAGAAGTAGAATGCAGTGCTCTCCCTTGTGTTAGTGGGTATCCCCAGAGAACTGTTACATCTTTGCCAGAGGGATTTATCTTTACATGGAATTCTGATATAGCAATGATTCTTTTTCTCCTGGCAATCCAAACATCAAAAGTTTCCTTCAATGAGAGCTCACAGAAAAACGAAATTCCTTGAATTATAGGTGGTCTCCATGCAGCTGCTGCCTCACTCAGTCCAAAGTGACAGAGCAGGACCTCTGTTCCACATGGTGTCCCAGATGTGCCAAAGAGCATTCAGTGTGCTGTGCTCACAGTTCCAGTAATTACCTAAACTGAAAACCGCTTTAACCCAACACTCATTGTCCACCGACTCACGTAATTTTAGCACTGAGAAAAATGACACCAGGGGCCTTGCCAAGGGGGGTGTGGTCAGTTCACGTCAGGCCCTGGGCATTCGGGAAACTGTCATAAAATCCACAGATCTGCCGTGCTGTCCTTTGCCCAGACTTTCACTGCACCTGACATTTCAGTGGATTTAAAGCCTTGAGGGAGAGCAAGTGCTTATTCTAGCTGATATTTACTTCCAGAAAGTCAGAGCTATGTTTATGCCTCCTTATTGCTGCCCACTAAATAACAGCCTTGTGAAAAGCGGCGAAATCAGATAGGGAAATATGACACTTAATCAATGCCATGCCAAGGATCCAGCAGCCCAGCTGCCTAGAGCTGCTAAACACACCTGCTCTGCTTTGCAACACAAAAGCAGGTGCTGGTTCCCTGGGTTCATAGCCAGAAGTTAAAGCTAAGTCCACATGGGTCTGATGGGGGCCAGGGTCACCAGGGGTGGCCCGATGGAAGGAAGGCATCAAGGAGCTCGTGACTTCAGACAGTGGAGCCAGACCACCTGGGCTTTGCATCCTGGCTCCAATACCTGTAGCTGTGGGACTCTCAGTAGGTTCCTTACCTTCACTAAACTTCACTTTGTTGCATTTATAGAATTATCAGTATGTATATGATTGTTATGAAGTCTGAATGAGAAGACATTACCTGAAATAAACACAAAAGCTTTATTTAGAAAAGCAGAAATGAATAATAAAACATTGTGCATCTTTCCTCTGCTATGCTTATAGCAACAATTAAGGAAAGCCAGAGGTGCGTGATAGTACTTTCCTCTATATTTGAGGTCAGTACCATGAAGAGGAGATAATATATTGAATCTCTGAGAAACAAAATATTCTAGTGATATATAGCATTTGAAATTCTTATTGTAAGAATATGTACTTGTGCATTCATTTTTCAAAAAAAAAAAAAACATCACTCAAGTGAGTAGAAAGTAGAGTCTTGCATTTATTGAGACTGACAGAAGAAACCAAAAGTGGATACATCTGAAATCTAGACCTGGCTATGTTGGAGATCACTGGCCTGGGCCACTCAGCCTTTATGATGGCTGCAGGGACTGCTTCATGGTAACCAGAAGGCCTGGGTCTGAAACATTTGGAAAGAATCAGCCCAAAGCTGACACATCAGAGTAATCATGCCACCCTCCCCCAGCCCTCTCCCAGAGACTATGTGTGGCTCCATCTTAAGTGAGGGAGCATATTACTGAAAGCTCTATGGCAACTAGAATGCAGAATGATCACATAAAATCTAATTATGCATGTAACAAGAATTCTGAGAAAGACCAGCTGAAGACCATACTATCCTTAACCATAATAGGGTTAAGCGCTGCCTTCCTGTTTAACCCACATCACAATAAAAGTAGCAAGTACTATAGATGGCAATATTTTGGGGGGAAACTTGGATGTTATTTAGGTGCAAATTAGTTTTCTAGCCCTGCCATAACAGATGGCTTAAGGCCGTTGAAAGACATCGCAGACTTAGGGGACCAACAGCCCAAGACCTGTGAAGGAGTTAGCAGGGTTGGACTTCCCCCGAGGCTCTCAGAGAAAATCGATTTCTTTTCCCATGGCTTCAGGTGTTCCTTGGCTTATTACAATATCACTCAGACTCTGACTTAATAGTCTCATTGCCTCCTCACTTGTGTGTCTCCTCTCTGATAGGGGTGTTGGACTTGGACTTAGGATCCATCCAGCAATCCAAAATTTTCTCTCAAGGCCCTCAGTTTACTCCTGTCAGCCAACACCCTCTTTATGATAAGGTCTCACTTACCCCTCCCAGGGATTAGGACATGGACATATCTTCTGGAGGCCACCATTCTGCCTCATCTAAGGCTTAAGTACATGTTCAGAAGTACTAAATATTTAAGCTTTCTAACATGTGAAATGGCCACAGTGCAGCCAGTCTTTACCCTGTTGTACTTGTTAAGGTCATAGCAATAGCAGACAAAACAAGATAAAAAAAAAAAAAAAGGGCCAGAGATTTAGCTCAGTGGTTCCAGCGCCTGCCTCGCAAGCGCAAGGTCCTAAATTCAATTCCTGGTAACCACATACAATGCTGGGCGTGGTGACTCATGCCCACCAGCCAACAATACCATATACTACAATGCTGGGCATGATGGCTCACGCCTGTCATCCCAGCACTCGGGAGGCAGAAACAGGAGGATTGCTGAGTTTGAGGCTTGCCTGGGCTACATAATGAGCTCAGGGCCAGCCTGAACTACAAAGCGAGACCCTGTCTCAAAAAAAAAGACAAAAAACAGGAAAAAAGAGTACCTCTCTCAGCAAATGAGGGAAGCGATACTAAATGCAAGGTTGGCTTTGAGCAATACCAAGGATCAAAGGTATATATATGGGTCAGTGTATTCATTTGTGAGTACTTTGCTGAGAAAGTGCCACCAGAGAATACGAAGCATTGAGAAACAAAATGTGTTTTCTCTTCTTTAGATTACTGAGTAGCCCAAAATCTAAGTGTTGACAGATCTCTTTTCTTGACATACAAGAGACCATTTCCTCCTATGTCTTCACACAGTATTCTCTACCCAAGTTCCCATTTCACATAATGACATCAGTAACATTTGATCAGGACCTGCCTTAATGATGTAATTTTAACTTAGTTACCTCTTCAACAATCCCATCTCAAATACAGCCAAACCCTCAGGTACTTGGTGTCAGAACTCAGTTTTGAGAATGTATATTCCTCTCATGAAAGCAAACTCATTTTTTTAAATATGAGTCTTTATTGATACATTATATATCCACATCATGATCACACACAATATTGACAATTTGTTCCAGCATATGACACAATTTAACTCTCAATTTTTCCCATTCCCCACCCACCCTAGCAAATTCATTCTTGAAGGGCCAGATTAAGTATTTTTGGCTGCAAACCATCAAATCTTTATGACAACTATTCAGCTCCACTTTGCAGTGTGGAACCAGCCACAAACAACTCAAAGTATATGGCTGTGTCCCAAGAAAAGAAGCAAAGCAGACTGAGAGGCAAGGAGCAAGAAATGAAAGGAATTGAGCGATTTTCTCCCTCTAGCACCCATGTAGGACTTTTGAGTCTTGGTGACTCAAGTCTCCAGCCTCAGGTACTTTGTAGAGATGGTGAGAGTGCTCTAGAAGTGCTTTTGTTTGTTAACTTTTCCTCTTTTAAAAAAAATTGTACCAAGAAACACATAAGACTGCCTTAACCATTGAAAAATATAAGAGTACAGTGGTGTTGACCAGACTCACAGTCCTGTGTAGCAGCTCCCCAGAAAATGTTTTCATCTTGCATGGCTGAAATTCTGAACTATTTGAGCAAGCTCTCTGCAGTTTTCTTCCTTCCTCCCATCCCCAGCCAACCCCCATTCGATCTATTGTTTCTGTTGGTACCACTACTTTGGACAGCTCCTTTAAATGTCTTCTATGATCAGCTCACTTCACTCAACAATAATATCCTCAGTGTTCATCCATATTCCAAACTACGAGAGCATTTCCTTCCTGTTAAGCCTGAGTATATTCTTCTGTACATACTGACCTCATTTTGTTTGTCCACTGAAGTGCATTTAGGTTGTTCCCACCTCTTTACTATGGTGAATAATGAGGCAGGAGGCATGGGTGTGCAGACATCTTTTCAAGATTCTCTCCTCAATTCTTGTTTGCTCAGAAGTGGGGCTACTCCAGGTTGATTTGTTGATACTCTGGATATTTATCATCAGAGGAAAAAAGGTTTTCTACTGTTACTCTGGAGACAAAGTTGCACCTGAGCACTCCTGAGCAATGGATACTGTGCTTTGCTGGTATGTGATTCTGAACGGTGGTAATGACAAGGAACAGGAAACAAGCAAACGCACTGTTAGGAAAGGTTTCTTAAAACCAATACTTTTGTTGTCTTGTTCTGAATGTCCATGAACAGTCAGGACTTAACAGATGGGGAGCAAATTTACCTCTTAACTAGAAAAAATTCATTTTTAGGAATAGCAAGAAAAACTTTGAATTCAACCAATTCAGTTTATAAATCACCTTTACTGAGCTCAAAATTTTTGCATATAAGCTTAATCTAATTTGCCAAGATCTTTTCGGACACTTTATAATAATTAAACTGGAACTAAGACTACGTAAGTGGGAGAAGAAAATAAGATGTTCCGTTTACTAGAGGAAAACTAAACTAAACAGAATTCCTAACCAACAGGAGCATAAAGTGTGAAGTACATGAGAAGTAAACTTAATAACCACAGATGGTTTGCTCACCACGTGCCTGGCCAGCCTCTCAGTCTCAGTGGAATTACAATTATTACCTATTGAAAAAGCCAGTAGATGCTGGACAGTACTTGTGTTGTTAAGATTCTTTTAGGATTGGGAAGTAGCTCAGTGGCAGAATGCTTTGCTTGCATGCAGAAGGCTCTGAATTTGATCCCCAGCAACCTCTTACACCAAGAAGAAATAAAAGAAGTTAGCATTATGTGTTAGTTAACGTTCTCTTATTGCCGAGATAAAATACCCAACACCCTGATTTAAAGTAGGAAAGATTAATCTACTTCATAGTTTGTGGAGGTTTCAGTCCATAATCGACTGGTCACAAGGCAGAAGGGCATGCAGATGGGCATGGCAGAGGAAAAACAGTTCATGGTGGGCAGAGGCAGCAGAGAGAGCAAGGGATCTTAGTTCCTTCTTTTTGCCTTTTATACTCTGTGGATGATACAAACAGTGGACTGGTTTAGTAATCCCTACACCTTAATCCCAGCATCACACTCTAGATTCAGGCACCTCTGAAAGAGCCACCGATGACCACATAGGTCTTCAAGCGCCAGCCAGACATAAACCATAGAATAACATTTCAGCCAAGTGTAGTTGCTCATATCCATAATCCAGCTGCTCAGGAGCCCATGGCAAGAAAGTAACAAGTTTGAGGCCTTGTGGGCAATTTAGTGAGACTGTCTCAAAATGAAATAAAAGTAAAATGTTTTTTTAAAGGGATGAGGACGTAGTACACTGGCAGAGTACTTGCCTTGCAGACATATGGCCCTGGGTTCAATCCCCAGTCTCTCTCTCCTCTCTCCTCTCTCTCTCTCTCTCTCTCTCTCTCTCTCTCTCTCTCTCTCTCTCTCTCTCTCTCTCCTCTCTCTCTCTCTCCTCTCTCTCTCTCTCTCTCACACACACACACACACACACACACACAACACAACACAAGATTGAAGCCTCTAGCTGCCATTACTCTATCACTGGGAAGGAGCATCTACGCAGGCTATAGATTCTGCTCAGTGGGAAAGAATAAGAGGAAGTGCTTTAATAGCGGGACAAGATTTCTTGCAGTGGAAGCCGCTGACGTTATGCTTTTTGCACAAGGCTGGGATTTTCCTGTTAGAGACAATTATAACCTCATCAGTTAAAGTGCATCGACCTGAGTACGTCCTCGGTGAGAAGAAAAGTCCTCTCCGGGGAGATGGCCTTAGCGAACCTACATGGTAGAAAAGAAAAAAGAGAGACTGTGACCTAGGAGAAGATTCCAACTCAGAAACAGCACGTGTGAAGTCTGGGGTGACCCTGCGGTACTGGGTGTCAGAAGAAAGCTTCCTGCTCAAAGCACCAAGCAGAGGAGACCTCAGGGAGGCAGTGACGCGCGAAGCACTAACAATTTTCCCTCTTCTTTCTTCACCTGTCCCTTGCGACCCTGCTTTACTCGATCCACATGAGCCTGCCTTGTTGAATCTTCCAGACTGATCCGCCCTTGGGAGTCTTTGGGCTCTTCTGTCTGCATGGAATATCCTCTCACTGCTTTTGCCTCACTCGCTTGTGTCTTCAAGTCCTCGCTGACACTTCCGTTTTCACCATAATCACAGGAAGTAAAGCTCTCTCCCTCCACCAGGTACCCACACTACCAAGGACCTCTCTCTGCTCAATTTTCTCTCCCTGCTTAGCCCCATTTAATACATTATTCGATGTGCACAGTACATGCGACTTATTGCTTCTTCCTCTGTGTGTCATTTCCATGACAGTACATTGTTTTGTTGACTTCCGCAGCCCAGGTATCAGAGACTGTACCCAGCATTATATGGTAGATGTTTAAATAAACACTTTTGAACAGAAGTGTGGCAGAAGGGAAGAAAGATCCACCTTCCCAGAGTCACTAACACACACACACACACACACACACACACACTTCTGCCCTGCAGCACCCTATATATCTCAAGTCCCTGTAGTCTAGTATGTATTTCAGTGTCCTTTGTCCTGGGTATTAGGCTTGGACGTAATTGTGATAGATTTCCCTGAGAAGAGGCTAAATCCCACTTTAACAATTTTCATTTCTTTTACTGCCCTAGAATTGTAATGCAGACTACTACTCTAAGAAAGTAGGTCATTGACCAAGGATTGGAAATGGATTTGATGCTGTTGTTATCAAACTAGCATGTTTCAATTTAATTACATTGGCTGTGAGGGTTTAAAGTATTTTTACTAAAAATTTTATTTTAGAGGACATTTTTTTTTCAGCACCAGGGATCAAACTCAGGACCTTGTGCTTGCAAGGCAGGCACAGTGCCACTGAGAGAAACCCTGGAAAAAACTTCATTTTAGGATAAGCATCCCTTCCATCCTAGCACTGATCCTAGCATCTGTTAAAATTCATGTAAAATTTGAACACTGAAGTCCTATGTTTACAAACACGCTACAGTTGTGTTTATTCCATTTTATAACTCCACATATCTTGTCTTGGATTGTTCTTCAGTTATGGTGTATGTATTCCCTAGAGACAGATAAGATATTTATCTATCCATTCACATCAATATTTAGAAGGGTAGATTTCTCTTTATTATAAGATTTTAAGCTACAATTAATCTTTATCACACTTTATTCAAAATTCCCTGAGGCACACACACACACAAAAAAAACCCTACAGATTTGTAAAAAGTAAAGGATAGCCTAAAGCACGTTTACAAAAACTTACTGCTGTGCATAGGTTTATCGTACACTGGGGGGGGGGGGGTTAGAAAACAGATTCCCATGATCCTCAAGCTGCAGAGTAAAATATAAGGATATGGGCTTCCTTCATGCCCAGATTGGAAACATCTGTGTTGTCCAAAATCTCACTTTTTCCCATAATCATGGGGGCAGCTTGTGAAATGCTGGGGTCTTTCAAAAGTATATTGGACTTCTTGAAACAATAACACAGGATATCCTGAATTTCTCTTGACTATTTTTGACTCTTTAGGATTATGGGGCTACTTTTCCATTACTGATGGCCCCAAACATTTTGGTTATAGGAAATTAAACATTATATGTAGACCATATTTTGCTTAAGATAGGACTTTGTAAATTATAATTTTGTGTACTCTTAAGAAAAAATTTCCTTGAATAACTATGCATACATGTTTACTTATATCACTTAAGGTAAGTATATGAAATAGAATGTGAACAAAATTAATTCACAAGGGTATTCCTAAAACTTTTTCCTCTTCAGAGTTCAATCTTTGAAGTAAGTTTTCAACTTGAGGTGTTTTTAACATAATTTCTCCAGCATTTTCTCTAGATATTCTATCAGTCCTCTCACATTCATTCTACAAGCTTCAATTATAGGTATTTTCTCATCTTACTGGATGGTCAAGTAGAAATTTTCATTTCTCAACTAGGATTTGAGTCCTTTGTTAAATAATCTATGCAATGGTTTGTTGATGGTAGTATCTACGGAGCAGTGATTTTTTTTCATCCATGAGGAATTATAAACAAATGTGATCATATGCAAACAGTGAAAACTATCCCTTTTGGTTACTGACACTCTTAAGAGTCTACAAACCAGATGATGCATGCTGATTTCAAAGATGGTAAAACGCATTTTTTAAAAAGTGTGTTTTTGAATTGATAAAATACCACTATTCTCTTCACACACTACACTATGCTAACCACTTAAATGGCAAAAAAGGAGGGCTAGAGATGTAGCCCAGTAGCACAGTGCCTTGCTTTGCAAGCACGAGGCCCTGAGTTCGAGTCTTGGTACCAAAAAGTCAACAACAAATATTTAAATCACAAGGGAGAAATAAAATAACTGCAGAATAATTCCAACCCCTGCCATTGGTTTGAAGTAGAAATCAGTCTTCTGGGGAAAAAAAGTAATAAATTTTAAATATTCATAAAATATAATAAATTATAATCTGGAGAATATTAGTTTAAGGATGTCACATTTCTAATTAAAGTAACCTGGGACAGCCATATTCTTAAATATTCTTTTTACAGAAATGGAACAGGAATGCTCTGGAATTTGCTTTTCCAATATTATGGGTTTAGAAACACTTGCATTTGCTTTTAGACCCACAGGTCTAAACCAAGTGAAGACAAATAAGCAGTAAAAGAACTTATGAATCCTCAATCAGTAAAAGCAATTTGAGTCTATTAAGCTTCCACTGAGCAAACTGCCTTCAGCACAGAAAATAATGCTAAATTTCAAGTGCTGCTCAGAATTCTTAGTACGTTAAGCCATTTCAAATCAGTTTTAGAAGTAGGTGGGACTACATCTTAAATAAATTCAGAGACTCACTATATTTCTTCATAACACTCTGTAGAAGGTGAAGGTTATATTTTGCCTGACTAAAATCCAGCCTGTTTTTCTGTTAGTGATGTTCTAGGAGATGAGTACTGACATTTTTATCCCAATTTTTGACCTTGACTGAAATGGCAAATGGAATTTTCGTGCAGGGTGACATATTACCCAAGTGGAAAAATCTCCCTGAGCCTGTCATGGTGTGCCATTTTTTTTTTCTTTTGAAGTCTTGAAACCAAATGGAAAATATTTATCAGCCCATAACTTTTAGTAGCTTGTCTTCCTGAAAGGTGTAGACACAAACCAAATGAAATAAAACCCGTGGTCTCTTCTACTCATCCTGGCACAAAATGTACTGGTGTTTGCATGAGCTATAATCAAGGATTTCCTCCCTCAGATGTGTTGTAAATTGAGGATAAAAACAAATGTGTGGTTCAAAGGAGTTTTCTGCCAATTGGGTGCTAGTTTTGTTTTCCAAGCACTGAAAACATCTTATAATTTTTTGTGACTCTTTCCACACCTTCTCAGTCGATTAAAAATGGTTTTGTTGATTTGTTTTTATTTGTTATTTATTGGCATGATTCAACATACTATAAATCCTAGGAAGATGTCACTATCCAAAATGAATAACAAATATCAGAACTGAGCAAAAATTGAAATTAGGATGTGGTAGTAATTACATAGCCTAATAATTCACGAGTAATTTCACCTACTAAATATTTAATAGCTACAAGGCATGATATTTATTAAGTTCTGAAAACTGTACTGTGCTTTGCTCTTTCCTCTGGGTAAATATTATAAAATCCCTTGAAACCCAAGCAAAGCTTGGTTGTGTACTTTAAAGCTGAAGTGACTTCAAGGATCTGTTGTCTACTCTTGTTTTATGGATAAAAAAACTGAAGCTCAAGAAGGTCAAATGTTGTCTGAGATACTATGGTTGGAGACGTGAAGCTAGATTCAGGTTCCTGGGCCCTCAGATTAAAACTGCTACCCTTTTACCAGCTGTGTCATGTGATGATGAAGCTTTAGAAATGTAGACATTGCTGAAGATTTCAATTTCCTCACGGGCCTCACCTAGGGAAACTCTAGAAATGAACTTTTGATGCCTTTGAATATTCGTGGCCTTATAGACCAAGAGTGAGCTCATCCATCTGAATCAAATTATTCCTAACAATCAATTGACATAAGTTCAGCACCTGGAAGCAGCTCAGAAGGTCTTCACTGACATGAATCAGCCAGTCTATACAATATCCCTTCCAGGTAAGCACATTTTGTGTGTTTGTTGTTTGGTGCCCTAGCTACTAAATGTCAGAAATGTGGCCCAAATCCTTCCATTTCTAGGACAATGCTAGGATTCTAAGAGTACAATGTTCAGACCTGGTTTTCAGTTTTACCCTAACACCACAGGGCTTCTCCACGATAACCTTAAGCTTGCAACCCTGTCAAGTTCATTGCTTGCGAAGGCATATACAACACCCATCTACCCACTCCCTGCTGTCTGCCATCACCATAAAAGGGCGGAGGAGCCAGCCAAAGGGCCCTACTGAGGGACCCAGACAGACATAGTCCTGTCTGCCTGAAATTTCCCATTTGTCAGACTTTTTCTGGCACTAATTTATTCATTAAAGACGTAATTAAGTGCTGAGTTCCCCCAAAATAAGACAAAGGCAAGAAATCATCAGCCCTGAAAATTAGAGAACAAACATTCCAGCCCCACACAGCCCATCCTTGCTTCACCTGCTTACAGAGCAGCCAGTAGCAAGAGAACAGTGATGGGAGAAAGGACAACCTGGCCACACAGCAAGACTCTGTCTCAGAAGTTGTGGGACACTGAGGACGTGGCTCAGTACCAATGTCTTGTGTTCGACCCCTAGTACCACCATCAAAAAAATAAAACCACAAACCTACTTTCACAAGCACCATTGATACTTCCAAATCCCTTACACAACATCTTTTTGTTTTGTTTTGTTTTTGTTTTTGTTTTGTTTTTCTTGGAGAAGGGTCTCGCTTTGTAGTCCAGGCTGGCTCTGAGCGCACTATGTAGCCCAGGCAAGCCCCGAACTCAGCAATCCTCCTATCTCTGCCTCCCGAGTGCTGGGATTACAGGCCTGAGCCACCACGCCCGGCATTGTGGTATGTGGTATTGATTGCTGGTGGGCGTGAGTCACCACGCCCAGCACTGTATGTGGTTACCAGGGATTGAACTCAGGATCTTGCACTTGCGAGGCAGGCGCCGGAACCACTGAGCTAACCCTCCAGCCCCCTCTTACACAGCATCTTAAACAATGATTGGGCACCTAGTGCTGTGGAGAAATTGAGGTAAAGTGTATCCTCTGCTTTACTCTTGTCCATGTGGCCCAGTCATGCATCATAAATAACTGCTTAACTTTGGAAAGATCCAGTAAGGTCTACATTGTGTTTTGTTATTTCTAATCATCTACGCCTCTGCAAGTGATGGCTAATATATTATTGATATATGCTTTCAATAACTTTCAGAAATATGTATTACAATATTCCATTACCCACCCGTGTCGGTAGGTTTGTAGTTTCCTCCTGAAGGTCAACAACTCTTTTCTGCAATTTATCAAAAATTTTGACTGAAATTATGGGGGGAAATCTAGCAATCAGGTGACCAGATCCTGCAAATTCTCCAGGTATATATTCTGTAAAAAATTTACCACTACTTCTAAATTTCCTTCCTTCAAAGCCAAGTTAGTACCAGCCAATAATTCACCTCTGATTCTTCTGCAGAGGATAAAAAAAAAAATTAAGTAAGTCTGTCTTTAAATCACCTTCTATAATTAGGATTCTCATCCTCAGTGGGAGGGCTGGAATTTTTATTTCATTATTCTGTGCTATTTAATAGTCTATATTACTCTGTGAGTCTTCAATATCCCTTATTAAATGACTCCTGTGTGAGAACTCTTAAAATAACACAATTTCCTTGACCCTGAATGACGTTTAATACATATTTCTCAGTGTACTTTCTCAAATAATATTTTTCCAATGTCTTTTGGTGTTTCTAATATAATGAGTGAAAATATAAACAGAAATAGAAAAAGAGAGAGAGGAAAGAAAAGAAGGGAGGAAACAGAAAAAAGTGGAAATAAAGTAGGAAGGGAAGGTGGAGGGAGGAAGGAGAAAGAAGAGTGAAAAAAGAAAGAAAAATGAAAAATATTTTTAAATCATATAATTATTTGAAAAGTAAGAATTAGGGGAGAAATCTGTGGTAAAATATTCCAGCAGAAAAATCAATGGAGACAGACAAATTACTGGTAACTTCTGCTGAAGGTATTAATTTGTCCTTATGACTTTAAATAGGAATGATAGCTTCTTTAACTTTCTTATAAAATATGAATGAGTCCAAAAGGCACTGTAATAATACAAAATGTATTATAGGAGCCACCAAATAGAGACTCTCTATTCCAACTGTGGTTTCCAGTATGCAAAAAGGTTTTCTGCAAAGGAACCCAATGTTGTAGATTCTAAATCAACATTTCTGAAAAATATAAAGACATATGTTTGGAGACAGACACTGACACATTGCTTCATTACATAAAATGTTGGGATTATAAACTTCCACACAACTGATTTTTGTCTGTTTCAAAGGAGAAAGCATAGCACACAAAGAATTCCTTTAAAAACAACTAATGCTAAGTGGATGCCTACAGTGGACCCACTGAACCAAGGGCTTTACATGTGTTTTGCAATTGGCTTTCATAACGACCTTATGAGTGTGGCACAATTCTTTTTTTTTTTTTTTTTTTTGAGATAGGGTCTCACTTTGTAGTTCAGGCTGGCCCTCAGCTCACTATGTAGCCCAGGCAAGCCTCGAACTCAGCAATCCTCCTGTCTCTGCCTCTTGAGTGCTGGGATGACAGGTGTGAGCCACCACGCCCAGCACTGTGGTATGTGGTATTGATGGCTGGTGGGCGTAAGTCACCATGCTAGCATTGTATATGGTTACCGGGGATTGAACTCAGGACTTTATGCTTGCAAGGCAGGCACCAGAACCACTGAGCTAAATCTCTGGCCCAGAGTGTGGGACAATTTTAATCACATGCTAGAGACACAAGAAATGAGGCTTAGTAGAGACACTGAGCAAAATCAAATATTTACCCAGTTGTGGGACCACAATCTCATCCCAAGCTGCTGGATCCAGTATCCCAATGGTAACTGATTTGTTAAATAATATCTATACACAAGTCACAGTATTTTATTTCACATACCCTTGTGCAAGATACCTATTTCTCTGCATTTCTTTTAAGTGAGAAACACAAATAGTTCTTCTTGTACAGAAACTTTCATCAGTGACAAGGAAAACGATCGGCTTGTATGAAATTTATATAAATTCATATAAAAATTATAATCAAAACAAAAACCTAAGGCCATTATATTTGAAGTTTACCTTTCCATTAAAAATCTAAAATGTGCTCTAAGACAAATTTAGAATTCCTAGAACTGCCTGGCCTTTAATATTCATGTCATAACATAAGTACACTTCAGGGTAATTATTGTATTATCATTGCTGTGTCTCCATTATTCATCTTCCTCTGATCATCAATCAGGCAAACATCCTGTAAACAGCTAAATTTATACAGAAATATAAATAGGATGGAGTGCATTTGTTAGTCACCAAAATATCAAGATCCATGGGGAAAAATTTGTGTGGCAAAGACCACACAATATAATGAGTGAAAATGTTTGGTAGTAGCCTTTCAGTCAGTATCATTCTATCTCAAATAATTTCATTTGTTATAAACCATGAAGTTAAGAGCTTTAAAAGACAGACAAAGTTTCAAAGCTACAGCACATTGCTTCATGATAATCAACAATCAAGCCCCTTTGAAATGAACTGGGAAAAGTAAAAAAGTTATCCAATAAAAATCATTTATTGTTTGTTTTCTTTTATGGTTTAGTATTTGCCACATGCTAAATCCTTTATGTGGATCAAGTCTTAGTCTGAATTCCTCGGAAGTTGACTCTATGAATTAATGACAATGCTTCAAGGACGAAGGGTTTACCTGTGATGTGTTGGGAAAGGAGAAAGATGAAAAAGACATGAAACTGGAGGAGAAGACAGGAAACAAATGTGCATCACTGGGCCAGTCACCTCAGGAGAAGAATGGTGCTGATTCCCACGTAAAACACCTGCCTCCTAGTTACCTACCTGGATATTTTCTGGAGAGAGATATGAGAGAGGTGGGATATTTAGATACTAGTGCCCTTCAGTCACTATTTATGTGATGCTCCTTGGACATCATTATCCCAGCAACTCAGAGAGCCTCAGCCTTCCACACCTTCAGAGAAAGTCTTAAGCAGAGAGAGATCGACAGGGACTACCGGATCTTCAGACACAAACCAGGGAGACCCAAGAGCATTAGTTGGTGTAAGCACCGTATCTGCTACAGCTGAACTAACTTAACTTCTCACAAAAATCTCAATCACTCTGAGTTACTACTATCCCATTCTCTAGATGAGGATTTTAAAGCTCAGTGACACTGAATAATTGGCCTGAAGCCACATAAATCTGTGGGAAGAGCTCCTTTCATAGAGCACAATGATGCCAGAGCCTGCAATTGCATATATTACTCTGGACAGTGTCCCAAAAGTAACCATTTAAAACCCCATAGATGCCCCCAAGAAAACATATGACTGCTTTCTGGTTTCACTAGCTAAGAGCTGATAAAGATTTACTTTCTCATTGCTGAGTTCGAGGCTTGCCTGGGCTACATAGTGAGCTCAGCCTGAACTAAAAAGTGAGACCCTGTCTCAAAAAAAAAAAAAAAAAGATTTACTTTTCTCTAATAAAAACCCTATTTGGTTTTTAACTTTTAGCATCACTTTCTGGTATTTGTAAGTACAGAACAGAAGAATAAACAGAACAGGTGGATGAATGAATAAAGATAAAGCAAGCCACAAATACAAGTGATGTGTAGTTATCCACATTTCCAAAGAATCCTCCTAAATTCTGGTTTAAAACTGCAACCCACCATTTCCTCTCACAGCCATGTCACTCTGGCTCCTCTTCCTATTCACAGCCCAGGGCTGTCTAGGATGGACCCTAGGTGAGCCCAGGAGCCTCCAGGAAGTGCAGTCACAGACCATGAACGAGCTCCATGCTTCCTTCTCCCCAACCTTCTCTGTGAACGACTCCACAGCAATGTTCACCCAAGCAGGTCCAGTGAGAATAACTGGCAACATTGACTTGCAAGATAGCACACAACACCATGCACCTGTATATTTACTACTTTCCACAGTAACGCAGCTGGATTTTGATTCCTGAAAAGAGACCAGGATCATGGACTGAAGGCAGGATTCCAGGCAGGCGCTATGATGATTGAAGGCCCCCACTTCCTTAATATGACCTCCTTATCTTGGCCTTCCTATGCTTCTAAATTTTAGGATAATAGCTGCCACTTCACCACTGTCCTGAACCAGTGTTGCAGTAATGGTCAGATGGGGTCCCCTGGTGTCGCCATCAATGCACAGGATTAATATTTCATCCATGATTTACACATATGCAACACTTTATATAAGGTTAAGAGATCATCTAACAATCTTACTACTGACTGATAATTCCTTCAGTTAGTCTTTAACCTTTTAACTTATCTTCAGTGCATCTGCAATGCATTAAGTATATAATCATAACACAATTTCAATTTTATTTTTCCTATAACCCATATTATAGGGCCTGGCAAACCCAGACAGTTTAATTTCCTGACCTATCAATCTGATACCAGTAAGAAAAGATATAAACAGGGACAATGTTTCAGGCTAAGAAATGAGTTTCTAATGGTGAAGTTTCAGGGTTTACAGCAAATAGATTGGAGTGAGGGGGTGGAGGCATAAGAACTTTCCCTGACATTTTTCAAATATTATTATGTAGCTGACGTTTAGCTATAAAGTAACTTCACATGATTAGATATTTCTGACTTAAACGTTGGTCTTTTCAAGTAAAATGACAATGTGCTTTTCTGAGTGATGATCTTTAAGTGAAAAAATTAAAAGAACACTGGTAAAAAGTTTCAGATTTCAAAAAGATTAGTCTCCTATAAGATATGTACTGATGGGTAAATTATATATATAATGTGTGTGTATATATATATATATATATATATACATTATATACATAATTGCATTGAGCTTTTCATCTAGCTTTGGCGGGAGGGAATAGTAAAATCATGGACTAAATCAAATACAAATCCCATTTTTAAAAATGCTTCCTAGATTCCTACTGATGAGATATGTTTATGTATCAAAATCAGATGCCTTAATGTTGCAAGAAAAGTAGAGTTTCAATTTATGGCATCAGTTTGGTCCAGCACCTACCCAACAAATGTACAGGTATGAGAATCGAAATTGTAAAAAAGAAATTTCAGTTATCTATGAGTATCTTGTGAACACTATTGGGAAGACAGAGATGTGATGAAATTGATCATTGCATGCATACATGTATCAAACCCTGAGCCTTAGAACATCCGGGGGAGACCAAAGGAGCCAAATGATATGCATTTCCTCAACTCTAAACTGGAAGGCAATTCAAAATAGCAAGACTGAGGGTGTAAGTTGTAGGTATATTTTAGCCAACTGATTTTCCTTTTTGTGTATGAAAAGCTACTCAATCCTGAAGCGGCAAGTGCCGGCTACATTAGTGTTGCAGCTCAAGTGTTGCAGCTCAAGTGTTGCAGCTCAAGCGTTGCAGCTCAGAGCTCAGTGCTGCCTGTCCAGGAGAATGGAAGATGCACTCAGGAGTCTCAGAAGCTTTATTTTAATGCCATTGGACCAGCCTAGGACTCTTCTGCACAGAGGCTGGTCAAGGGTCTGACAGAAGCCAGGCTTTTCTGCTCTAGTTATGGAATGTTCTTGAAGTTAGAGTGGAGTTACACTTCAGTCTCATTTCACTGGTTACAAGCATACAAGTCTCACTGTCTAGTACAGCTTATAGAACAATCCTCTTTAACAACCAAGGTACTCCTGCACTCAAGCCAGCAGAGTCTTCTGAGGTTCCAAGCCTCAACTATAACAAAACCCCAGAGTTTGGCAGCTCTGCAGCTCGGCAACAAAGTTTACAAAGTTAAACAAGGCGGGGGGCGGAGACGGGAGAGTGCACTTCAGAGCCTTCTGAGAAGTAAACTAAAGCTTTACTTGAGTAGAAGTTTTTACAAATTCGGTTTTCCCCTTTCAATAGAATTAAAAAAATCTGTTTACCTAAATCTAAAGGCAGTCTTTCAGTGTTTAGATCTTTAAAATATAAATGATAGATCATTATAAAGTAGCTTAATTATGTAATTTTCCCTATCCTGATGGTACCTTCAGTACTGGTGTGTCACACATTAAGTGACATTCTGAGTTTAGTAAAATTCTTTGCACATTTTAAATAAATTATCTCATGCAATTTACTTCTTGAAACAACTGAATCAGCTAGGAATCCTTTGGTCTCGGAGCCAAACTAATGGTCCTGAATCCATGACAAATCTGCAATAAATATCAGCTTAAACATGAAAATAAATTGAAAAGTTCACATAACTCAATAGTGCAGAAATGATTTTGAGGTTCCAGAAACCTTCAGTCCAGTAGGTAACGGAGGTAACTCGAAGATCTGGCTTCTGCCCTTCATTCTGTTCTATCATCTGCAGGGCGAGCCTCCTCCTAGGTTGGATGTCCTCAGAGTGTTGAGATGACTGCAGTCCTTGTGGAATTCATGTCTTCACACACACAGATCGAAGCTCTGCAGAATGAAGAGTGTCTCTCCAAACCCCCTGTTGAAGCCCTAACTCCCATTACTCAGAACATAGTGATGTTGGGAGATACAATGTTTAAATAACAAGTACAAATGGGGCAATCAGGGTAGATTTCAACCCAACCAGACTGGTGTCTCTATAGGGAAAATCTGGACACATTAGGAGATATAGGATCCACAGGAAAGACAAGGAGGATGCGGTGAGAAAAGAGCTCTCTACACACCAAGGACAGAGGCCTCAGGAGAAGCCCAACTTCCATAACTGCAAGAAAATACATTTCTGTTGTATGAGCTGCAGGTCTACAGCACTCAGTTTTGGAAACTCGAACAAATTAGTCCACAAAGACAGAGAGTGAGAGATTCCTCTGGTCAGTGATGCAAAAAGGAATAAGTGTCACAAGTCATGGCAGTTTTCCAGCCTGAGTTTGTTTGATTTTAGTGCTCAATGTTTCCACAGCTCTGACTCCAGGGTGTGGAGAAGCCTCCTCTAGTTCATTCCTCAGCAGAAGGAGGATTTTTCCATGAGAAACTGGCCTTAAGAGAAGACACGCTTGTGAATGGAGAAAGGATTAAGTGACCTGGAAGCATTAGAAATATACAAAAAGGAACCAACATAAAATATGAGAAGAAAAGTTATGTCAGTCACAGGCACAGTTCACACCCTTTATCTGAAAACTCCACAGCACATGACAATGAACAGAGTATCTTTCAAATAGTTGCTGACAACTCATCCTGGGATCCATGTAACTCTTCTGTTGTTTCTTCCTCCTCTAATCTTTCCATCCACCTGAGGAAGAAGGACTTTCTTGGACATGTTTGAGAGAGAGAGAGACAGACAGACAGAAACAGAGACAGAAAGACAGACAGAAAGAGACAGAGAAAGAAAGGGAGAGAGAGGGAAATATATCTTTTTATTTATGCAGTTCATACACGTTTTTCAGAACAATTTCCCCATCAGACAGAATTTCTCCATCAATTCAGTTCTGGTCCACTCACCAGGAAGGCTTTCGTCTGGACAAAAGATGAGCAGGATAATAGCTTGGAGCTCTCACCGAACCTTAAAAAATTAGAATTAAGTAGCCGCCCTTTTCTTGTATGCTTGGTTGTGCAATAGCTAATTCAGAATCGTAAGCAGCACGGCAGAGGGGGAGCTGAATTTGCTGTGTCCTCGTCCCAAGAAGGTGACCAGACTGACTTGCTTCAGGGCAGCTGACGAGCCCCCGCCCCAGACAGAGCAGTCCCTTTGTGACTGTAGCTGCTTTTAGATTGCAAGGTATGGATGATTGCACTTGTTCATGTCTCGTATATGGAAATGTTCTCACCACTGCTCAGGAGGCTCTGACACTAGGCTGGTTTACTCAAGGTCATTTTCAATAACACCCCTTCGTCTTTGATGAACTATAGAAATGATCCCTGAAAGTATAGCCTTCCCCTTTATCTCTGAACACAGCTATTAACTACCCATTAAGTTGGTCTCAGCAATGGGCCTTTTACTCAGTCTCTCTGACACTGTAACCTCCCCTCAGATCTTTAGGAAACAAATATTTTACTGCAGCAAGCAGGGGGAAAGGACAGTAGGCACTGAGGCATCGTTAGCAGTGGCATACTGCAAATGCCAACGCTGGCTCTAATGAAGTCTTTGCTTGTTCTGTTGAAGAGTTACAAGCATTTCTGAAGAGAAGCTTTTTGTTGCTTATACAGGATACGCTCTTATCCTTATTCTCCAGTACTATCAAAGTATAAAATGGTATGGAAACATGGCAAGAGATCTAAAAAAGGAATCCAGAAAGTTGATTCCAAGCAACTAGACTCATGTTCTTTACAGGAAAGTTGCAAAGTCCACTCGAACTTTTAATCAATTGAACAAATGGCTGGGCACTGTGTGAGGTGCCCAGACTGAGAAAATGTGTAGAGCTGACCTCAAAACACACAACCTCGGAGAAGCAGTAAATAAAACACCTGTGATGTGGAAACAGAAGCGTTATAGTGCCCTCCAGCACAGGAGTGGGGAGAGCCATTGTGCATTATTAAAGTGATGTGAGCTTACAAATAAAAGCTCAAAGATGCTACTTTTATTACAGATACACCTAGTACAGACTTCTCACTTTGTAGAGATCTACAGTTAAACCTAGACACCTAGTATTTTAGTGGTATATGGTATCAAACTTTCTAAGGAAAATATAGAACAGATAATCAAAGTAATCAAAACAAATACTTACATGTAATTCAATAGAATAAAACAGAAAACTGGAAAATGTATCAGATGTTATGCTTTTAAATTATGCCCAGAAAATATACGTGGAACCTTTTCTATCGGTTCGTGTTGTTTCCAGACCTAGTCCTTCGAGAACCACTTCATCAAAGATAGCATTTCTTCAGTTATAACATTTAATTGTAACAGGGTAGTGCTTTCTTGTCTTACAGGGTATATCCCAACGCTTTCAGTGGATGCACAGTTAGTACCAAATCCTTCTCAAAGCATTTTATTATTTCTGAAATTTTCTATTTAATATTTCCATTCCACAATTGACTTTAGGTGCCTGAAAACAGAAATACGAAGCAAATGAGTCTTTTTATTGAAATGCTGTCTTACAAAACATTTACCTAAAGTATAAGCTATTTAAATTAATATAGAAATCTACTTCTGGAATTAAATTAAATTAAATAATATGCCATGCCCTTAATTCTCAGTGTTGCATTCTCCAGTATCTGGGTTTACCTCTCAGAGCAAAGCTCACACACATTTTTTAATGCTTTTTTTAGATGTTAGGTAAACAGTTTTTTCAACTCTGTTTTTGCTCTATATATTGTGGGGAATCGTTAGTATCAGCTTTTTAAAGATAAGCCCACACCTTCTTTGCCAATTCCCCAACATATATACAATCTATGATTAATGTTTTAGGAAAATCCCAGGCTTTTGTTATTATGTAAGAAGTAAATTTTTAAAAAGAATAGTCTGTTCCAAGCCCCTTGTCAATTATTTGGAGGAATAGCTCTCATCTTGAGCTAAATATCTCATGTAATTGAGGGAAGGTACCAATGTGCAAGAGAAATATAAAGACTCAGAAATAACAGTTAATAATGTAGGTAGAAAATAACCCTCAAAACTATTATCAGTGCTCTCAAAGCAATAATAGGAGCAATTCCATCCATAAAGCAAAAATAGAGCACTGTGCAAAAGGAACCACCACACCAGAGGGTGTGAAAACTGCAGCATGTGCAGCATAAACCCCTTTGCTCACTGATGATCAGCATAGCACATACGATGCTAGTGCCATCAGATTACATTGCAGCCAAAACTTCCTATTTCCTAATGAGGTAGCCATGGTAACACAGTGCAATTCCTTATGCACATATCTGTGCTGATGCTGATGTAAACAGACCTGCTATCCTGCTAATCATGTGGAGGCATAGCGCATACAATTATGTCTGGTATGCAATATTGATAATAAGCCACTAGAAAGATTGATGAAAAACTATTATATTCCTAATTTTTTCCAGTTACAATAAAAATATATCATATTAGCTGGGCTCACACCTGTAATCCCAGCACTGGGAAGGCAGAGGCAGGAGGACTGTCATGAGTTTGAGTTTAGCCTGGGCTACATAGTGAGTTCAGGCCACTCTGAACTACACAGCGAGGTTCGGCCCCAAAAACTAAAATATGAAAGTATCATAATGCTATTAATCTCCTTCATAGATTCCCCCCCCTGCTTTGAAGACACTTATTCTATCACTTTTGTCAAATTCTGAAAATAATTCTAGAAATACTCTTTCAGGACTATATGAGGTATGATTTAAAAAATACAGTGAGTGCTGCTACCAAGCACCATCCAACAGAAAACAGGCTCATAGAAACATTATCGTGTGTCTTCATCCACCTTATTCACCAGGTCTTGTAGCAGGCAATTTCACTTTCTTCCTCAAAGTCATAATGACAGTGAAAGGTAAACGTTTTGAATCAAAGAAGGCAACAAGCCAACTGCAATAGTGCGAATAAAGATGTCTACAAAAGAAAGAAGCAAATATGAGGAGATAAATATGTTCCAAGGTAGAGGGAGTATGGAGAAGTAGACTAATGGCACTGTCTTTCACTGTAATAAATATTTTAAAATGTAAACATTCACTGTGTTTTGTGATCACACTTCGTATGTTATTGACTTATGTACGTACTATACCATACTTTGCACTGTGATTTTAGACCATACAATTTTGCCCATAAAACTAAGTTTAAGGTAACACAGTGGTTGTGTTACACTCACCACAACCCCATCTCTTCCAGATCTCTTACACATCCAGAAATTATGTAAGTCTATCCAGGTATTGTGAGTGCACTCAAGAATGTTCACCCATCAACGGAGTCACCTCCTGATGTAATTATCAGGACGCCTCCCCATTGTTAAGCAATGTAGACTGCATCTTCTACTGCATTTTCTAATCTCCTGGAAGAGAATGAAAATACTGTAACCCAGCAAATAAAATATGGGAATTAAAATCACTCTCCACAAGTTTAAAAGTCATTAACTTGTATGAAATTTAAGAATCTGAAAATATTATGTTAGTAAAATATGGGGCATCATATGATCTAATGATGAAAGAGATAATTTCTAAATCATCTTTTTAAATTAGTATCTTGCCAAGTAGGAGGTGAATGTATGTTATGGCTCCCAATATTGAGCTAAACAGTGAGCTTCAGAAAAACTCCTAATTATATATGCAACTCTTAAGAAGGAGGAGGAGAGGATATCACTGTGAAGGAGCCTCATGAACAGAAGTTCTAACCAAAAAAAAGCATATTATGGCAAAGTTTACAGTCTAATGACAATTGTGTAAGATTTTTAAGCATGCAAAATATGTGAGAAAAAAAGGTAGTAAAACACAGAAACATGCAGGGAAGAAAAATTATATACTTAAAATATTATAAGGGGTTTCATCTCTATGGTGTTTTTACTTTTAACCAGGTAATGATTGTTTTTATTACAATTTCTTTTTATTATTATTATTACTTTTTGAGTCTGGAAAACTGAAGAAATTGAGTACAAAACAAGAATAATTTTGCAGTTCAAACGTATAGCAAATTGTACCTAAAACTAAATAGAAAGATTAAAACATAATGTCAAGATAATCTCCTTAGAGCAGAAAGATGAAAGCAATGAAAATTTAAATATTTAATAGATTAAAATACAGGACCAGGGATTTAGCTCAGTAGCTCCAGCGTCTTACCTTGCAAATGTAAGGTCCCAAATTTGAACCCTGGTACCACATACCACAATGCCAGGCATGGTGACTCACACCCATCAGCAGTGAGTAGCACACATCACAACCCTGGATACAGTGGCTCACGCTGGTAGTCCGAGCACTTAGGAAGCAGAAGCAGGAGGATTGCTGTGAGTTTGAGGCTTGCCTGGGCTACATAGTGAGCTCAGGGCCAGCCTGAACTACAAAGTGAGACCCTGTCTCAAAAAAAAAAAAGTACAATCGAAGTTCAATATCCAAGTAGCAGGAAATCTGAAAAGGAATTTCAAAAATGAAATGGAAAGGAGGAAGTTATATAAGATACATTTAAAAATGTCACAGGGCCGGGCGTGGTGGCTCATGCCTATAATCCCAGCACTCAGGAGGCAGAGACAGGAGGATTGCTGAGTTCGAGGTTTGCCTGGGCTACATAGTGAGCTCAGGGCCAGCCTGAACTACAAAGTGAGACCCTGTCTCACAAAATAAAAAATCAATTAAAACAAAAATGTATATTAAAAACTTCTGTTCATAACTTAAAGGGACTTACAAACATGCAACGGCACAATCATAGACTCTGTCAAGGCCCAGAAGTCCAGGGAGAGAAGGAAGTAAATGAGGATTTTAGGGAGACTGAAAGAGATGGCAACTAGGAGTTGGAAAAGGTTAGTTTTGACTGACAATGCACCAACTTCACCAAAAACAAATGAAGAGGGAAACGGATGGACATGGATACAGCTTAGATGTTGAGCCCCATAACAGCCCCAACTGAGGGCAATGTGTACGTTGGGGTGATGGGTGTTAGGCTGAGGGTAAAAGATCTTAAGAATGGAAAAGGAAAACTTAAAATTAGAAGTCTCTCCCCTTTCTGAAAGTGACTTTATATTATCAGCCTTTTGCTGTATATTGTAAGTGGAGAAAACAAGCCAGGGTGGGATGTGGAGAGAGGGGAATGAGACATTAAGTAGGCTTTAGCCTACAATCCCTCTCCAAAATCATCTGACAAACATTCAAATACCATCTGCAAATGAACCCTTAAAAGGTAGCTCAGAGTAAAGGCCTTGAGCTAAATTCCTGGTAAAAACAAAGCAAAGCAAAGCAAAGCAAAAACAAACAAATTAAAAAAAAACCAGAACCAAACTGCAACAACATAAATCTGCATTATCTTACATCATTTATATAGTCGAGTCTTTTAGCCCTTCCTTTCAAAAAGTCTGTTGCTCCAAGTCAATTATTTTCAGCAATTTGGGAGTTCCCACTGATTCACCAGAGACTAGTTATAAGGTACAGTAGCTAAGTTTAATTGTGTTAATACTAGTCCTTCGGGCGTAGCTTAGAGGGGTTAATAAAGCACACTTCTGGGTGTTTCTAGATGGGTCATGGGGGCCTCACACTGAGTGTTACATGTGGTGTCTGGCCCCTTCCTCTCTGGCACTCTTGTCCTATTCTGTTCCCAAGTTGCCATAAATTGAGTACCTTTGTACTATTGTGCTCTTCTGCCATGATGTCTCTCCCATTGAGCTGTCCACCATGGTCTGGATTCCCTGAAACCATGAACCAAATTAAACCTCTCTACTTTTGAGTTGCGGGTGTCAGGTATTTTGTCACAGTGCCTGGAAAACTGATTAATGCATGATCAGAAAAGAAAGCTGAGGCTGGGAGATGTGGTTAGGTAGCAGAACACTTGCCTACCTTGCCTAATACACCAGGTTCAACTCCTAGCACCACAAAAGGGTAAAAAATAAATAAATAAAATCAAGGAAAAAGAAAGGACAAGACATATGATCTTTTGAGTCCTTGAGAGTGACATGGGTTTGAGCTCCTATGCAGCAGCCACTCTGTTCCGGGTTCTTCTCTGCTCCCACTCAACATCCTGTAGCCAACAGAACAGATGTCAAGTATGACAAGGAACCAGCTAGCACTGTGTTAGCTGAGTCACGCTGGTGCAGGAACACAGAACATGCTCCAAGTGTGTATTGCCAAAGGCCCCTTCTCAGGGTTACAATCAGTCAAGGAACCCCTGTGCACATCAGTCCATGCAAGAGAGCTGTCATGCAGACATGTGTCTCCTTGGGGAAAACCCTTGGCCTTCCTTTAATTGAAAACTCTTCCCCTAGCAGAGGACAGGAAGTTAAGTTCAGTGTGTTACAAATCTTCTTGACACTTATTGAATTGGATAGGAAAATAGCTTCATCATTGACCTTTGTTATGATTCTCAGTAGAAATGTTAAATGCATTTAAAGTGCACTAAGAGGGTGAGGGAAGACATGAAAACGAAGGAAGGGCTTTTCATTCTAGATCACATTAGACTGCTTTGAAGCAAATCTTTGTATCCTTCTCTGCAACAAACAGTGCCTAAGAAAGAAGCATGCCAGGAAGGTTGTTTTATTGACAACCTCTTGGAGGAGGTAACTATCTTCAGTGGATAAAATGTCAAAAGGCTCTGAAAGGGGGGATGGGCTGGCAAAACTTTTTGGTGACAAGTGTTGGAGAGGATGTCCTTTTGAAAATCACTGTCATGGATGATAGAAATGCCCAAGTGTAATAAGAACATCCCTTAAAGACATTTGAACATTAGGAAGCCAAACAATTTGCCTATTCCCTTTAGCTTCCAAAGGCAGCCATCCAATTATAGTTTTTGTATTCATATTTCAGAACCTTTCATCTTTCTGTTCTTGCTATTGGGCCTTTTTAAAGAAATGATGAATTTTAATCAGCAAAATAAAAGATGAATGATTTCAACTTGAGGTGTCACAAAATTCCCTGCAAAATAAAAAGACTAAGTTGAATTCCAATGGCAGAAAGGGAAAGAATATAGAAACAGGTGAATAGTAATTTTTTCTCAATAGATCTCATCTATAAGTGTTTAGTAAACTCCTATCAAGTTCTAGGCTCTGTACTAGGCACTGGATACATATTCATTTCCAGGCTGCAGAATACCCACAGAGTCTACACAAGAAAGTGGGCCAAAAGACCAACAGTGGAAAGATTGAGCTAGTATTTAGATTTCTGCTTCTTTGCCATTGCTGTATGAACTCTAGATGTACGAAGTAAGTAACTCAGCTCTCTGACTCAGAGATAGCAACATCACAGACTGTCCTAGAAAAGGAAATTTTTCTATCTTAATGTCAATTTCTCCTTTGATAAATTCCAAGTTATGACATTTGAACCCTTTTTAATCAAAATACCTTTACATGTGTAGCATCCAGAGATCCCCCACTTTCTCATTACTGTACACTCTGCCTGGCCTTCAGCTCTCTTCAAGAGCCCAGAAAAGTGGTAATATAAATGATAGCTGACTTGGGAACCCTGAGAGTAGCTTATGCCTCATTGCTGAGCTCCTCCCAAGTCACATGATGAAATCCAGCTGTCCCGTTGCTTCCCCTATTGCCAAGAAATTTATCCCCTTCTCAGGGCGTCCAGGAGCCAGTCTGGCAGTGAACACTGGAGTCTGGTCCTGGTAGGGATTCTGGGACCACTCAGGCACGGAAAAAGAGCCAGCATGGAGCTCCATTGGCTTGTCCTGATTTCTGGCTCTGTTTCTTCTGGCTGTGTAATTGTGAGCAAATCCACTGACCTCTCAGAGGTCAATGTCTTTGCCTATAAAATGTGGATATCTCATAGGACTCCCAAGAGCACACAATCAATTCATGCATGGAAAGCCTGTGTCTCAGTGCTGACCATAGGTTGTCAGACAGGCTTGTTTCCTCTGATACCAGCAGCTTCTCTGCAGCTCTGGAGCCCACTTCACCCAAGGCAGCTTCACGCAGCAACCTGTGCCCTTGGTGTCCTGTTAGTCCTGCTTCTTTTCTTCCTAGAGCCTGGGTCAGTTGCCTCCAAACTTGTCTTTTTGTTTTGACACATGTAATAGTATCATATCGATTGAGATATGATTCACGTACTACAAAACTCAATCATTTAACATCCATTCAAGGGTTTTTAGTATATCTGAAAATATACATAAATCATAGTAGTCCAGTTTTAGCTACCATGTATTTCCTGCTTAGACACTCTGCCTCTCTGCAGACTCAAAAGAAATAGACATCTGATCATGGAATGAAACCTCTTAAACTGTGAGCCAACAGAAATCTTTTCTCCTTTAAAATTTTACTTATGGATTTTTGTCAAAGCAACAAAATAAGAAACATAGCATCTTTTTATAGAATTACAGTCATGAATGTACCTTCTTTGGACAAATATATATTCAAATCTTTTGCCCATCAATTGCATTGTGTTTTTATTGAATTGTAAAAGTTATCTAGATACAAGTTTGTTATCAGATATATGATTTTAAAATATTTTCTCACATTTTCCATTTCTTCCTACTTTGTGAAATTTCTGGAAGTACCCAAGTTTTTTTTTTTTTTTTTTTTTAGACAGGGTCTCACTTTGTAGTTCAGGCTAGCCCTGAGCTCACTATGTAGCCCAGGCAAGCCTCAAACTCAGCAATCCTCCTGCCTCTGCCTCCCAAGTGCTGGGATTACAGGCGTGAGCCACCACGCCCGGCCCAAAGTTTTTAATTTTAATGAAGTTCAATTTGTGTTTTTATTTTATCACTTGTACCTTCAGCCTTATATTAAAGAGATTTAGTTATCCTGGACTACATAGTGAGTTCAGGGCCAGCCTGAACTACAAAGCGAGACCCTGTCTCAAAAAACTAAAAATAATAATAATAATAACAATAATAATAAGTTTTCTGACATATGAACATATTTATTTCAATTTATTTAAATTGTATTTTTTAAGCAACGTTTTATAATTGCCCAGTGTATATAGATTTTTTTGCCTTCATTTACTTTTTTGGATTTTTCACTGATATTCTAAGGAAATATAATTGATTTTACAAATTGATTTTGTGCTAGATATCTTATGACATTTACTTATTAGCCATATTGTTTATTAGTTAATATTTTAAGACTTTATGTATAATATCAAGAAAAAATTCTATTTCTTTCCTATATGGATACCTTTTATAACTTTTTTGTCATTTAAATTTATCCTGCCAAGAATCTCTGGTATGATGTTGGGTAGAAGTGGCATCAGTGGGCA
>PVIC010003087.1:0-31895 GCA_004025085.1 Thryonomys swinderianus
GTTCTCCCTGGAAGAGCCTGCTGCTTCTGTTTCTGCTGTGTGCTTCTAGCTGCTGCCGCAGCAGAAATCCATGATGGAGGGAGAGAGCCTCAGAGAAGACCACGGAGAGGTGCCGAGCTTTGGCTGACAGATTGGAAGGGTAGTAGCTGGAGGGAAGGGAGCCTGACAACATGCAGGGAACCTGGCAGTGGAGAGAGGAAAGTGGAATTGCTCGGAAATGCCTCAATTCATGACGGAAGAAGGTAACCCTCCTGTGACAATGTATTGATACTAGAAGTGATACAGATTATGGTATAATTAGGTTTAATATGGGGTGTTGCCACACACAGGATGAGAAATTGGTAGAATGAATAGGATGTTGGATTAGTTTGTTTTCTGTTGCTGTCACTGAACACCTCAGGCTACCTAGTTCATGAAGAGAGGTAGTATCTTACAGTTGCAGAGACAGGGAAGCCAGTCTCGGTGAGCCACATTTGTTGAGGGTTTTCCTGCTGGATAGGACTCCAGTAGTACAGAACATAACCTAGTGAGAGAGCAAGCGTGCAAGCTCAGGTCTCTCTCCCTCTTATAAATCCGTGGGTGCTGTTGTGGCCCCAGCCTGGTGACTTCATCTCATCCTCTTACCCCTCAAAGCACCATCTCTTTATACTTTTAGAATAGCACTTAAATCTGAAACTACAGCCAGTAATAAAAGGAAATGACATTTAAGGAGTCCTCTCATGCCCCTGTGCCAAAACCTAGGCCTCAGACGCTGTTCTCAGGAGAGAGCACTGCCTTCCGCCGGCCACATCTGGCCCTTGTCTAGGACATGACCCAGATTCCAAATCATGATTGAATGAATAGTGATGGATTTGGAACGCCGCGTAAAGTGACTACAGGTTCTGTTCTGTTAGCACCTGGTGCAGAGATCTTGTCCATTGGGTACCAGAGGATCCTTAAGGTTGGCAGGCTGCTCAACCTTAAGGGATTGGTCCCACTTCTGCTGGGGCTCATTGTCTATCTGTGGAGCACACTTCTCTGTGAGGGGTGTGTCCATTTGTCTGTGGGGCACACTGTTCTGAAGGGGCATCTTCTGATGTGGGGGTGTGTTCCTGATCCCTTTTCTGAGTGACCAGCATGCCTTCTTCTGAGAGGATTCTTTTTCCTTTTCCTTTTCAGAACCCAAATTGCCCAGGTCTGAGACAGGTGGTGGCCAGCAGCGCCTGGGGGTGAGGGAGGACCTCAAGAGGTGAGCCTTGCTGCTGTGCTCCCATTCCTCCTTGCCAGTACATTCCCTGCTGGGGCCCTGGGAGGTGTGGTCTCATTTGTGTTGAGGGAGAGCCCTGTGGTACAGGTACAGTACAGGTCCTAGTTTAAAGATGAAGAAATTCTCACAGGTTCTCAGGGGAGCTGGGCTTTTAAAAAGTCCATTTTAAAAAGCTAAGACTAAACAGCAAGTAGCCAGCCCCTGTGTGTGTGTGCATGTGTGTGCTTATATGCATCTCCTGCATGTACCTACAGGCATGTTTTTAGACAGATGAAGAAAGAGGAGCCCTCAGTTCTGATGGACTATCTTTGGGATGTTGGTGACTTCCTGTCAGCCAGGCCAGGATCCTGAGAGCCAGCTGCACCTCTGAAATGGCACCTGCTTCGTGTCCCCTGAGGACTTGGAGAAAAGTGATTAGACACAGGGGTACCCGGGGTACAGACCAGTGTCCCAATTCTGTGACCTCCTAATTGGCTGGGAAAGTTACCATGTCTAAGAAGGGCCGAGAAGAGTGCTGCTCTAACTGGGGCTTGTCATGATTTCAAGAGTGAGTGTGCATGAGGTGTGGAAGCCGGGCTCTGGCGTGCGAAGTGCTCAGCACCTGCAGCTGTAGTTATCACACCCAGCTTTCTCGACCCCTTGAGGAGCTGGCCTTTGTGTGGTGGAGGACCCAAAGAGGTAACATACAGCCCAGTGTCTGCCCCCCAAAGCAGGCTTTGGTCCTCCTGTGAGGCACCAGTGCTGGGCCAAGACCCACACCCTAGGAATTTACCCTCCTTTCTCCCAACAGGTCCTTCTGAGGAACCTGAACCAACCTGAACTCTTCCCCTGTCACCTTTTGTGGTACTGAATTTTAAAGAATTTTAAAATGTTAAAGTAATATGTGCTAATGAAAGAGTCAGAAAATATATAAAATGAATGAAATCCCCTTAGATGCATTATCTCAGTATAACCACTGTTAATATTTGGGAGTGTCTCTCACATGCTCTCTTTCCCTTAGTTCAGGATTATTTTTTAAATGCTTATGTAATTTTGCTTCTTGGTATTTTCACTTCGATGATGTTTTCCATTAGTTACACCTGCTTTATAAACATTTTATTACTAACTGTATTGTTTACTTGTTCTCATTTTAGATTCAATGTATAGATAAGTCACAGAGTGTATGCTCCTTGGTGGTATACAATGGTATGATTATATTTTATTTAGCTTGACCTTGATGATTAGACATTTATTTTCTTGTGGTTTTAAACTATGATAAATAGTATCTAAGAGCATCTTAGCACTAACAGTTTATTTTCTCTGTGTAGGGTTATTTTCCTAGGCAGAATGCCTAGAACAGGTCAGAGTGTGGTAACCTACAATTAAGTGTTCAAAGCAAAAGTCAGCTGACACCTTAGGCTCTCTCTAAAATGGTGCTCAGGGGAAGGTGGGGCTCCTCACCCCACCTCTCTCCTTGGAAGTGGGGAGTCACTTGGGTTCACCCTGGTCGTGAGACTCTTGATGGGCACTTGGCTGCCTGATTCCTCACCTGCTGGCCCGCTCTCCCATCCTGCTCTGTGCAAATTGCCCTCTCTTGGCTTTGGGAGCTGTCCCTGATGTCTGAGCTCCAAGGGGGAGAAGATGGACCTTCCTTTCTTGGCTGGCTTCAGAGTTTCATCCGCCCACAAATCCCAGCTCTGCTAGGCCAGCTGAAGTGAACGTGATGACATCTTTTCCCGCAGATGTTCTGCTGGTCATGCCTTCTGCATCTGCCTCTCCCTTCTCTTCTGCCCTAGGTTTAGGCAGGAGCAGGCTACAGTCCAGGATGAGCTGTTCCAGGTGGTGAAGCAGGAAAGAGAGGCAGCAGTCAAGCACCTGATGGCAGCCCTACCTGCAGTGGAGGGCAGCACTGAGCAGGAGAAGCAGCAGTCAGCCTGGTTGGTGAGTGCGCATCTTCCCGGCCGCTGGGTCTGCTGCAGTCTGTCACAGTCTCAGCTCCATATCTGTGGAAAGTGCGTCTTAGGACCAGGAGCCGCAGCTTCTCAAGCCCCGGCTCTGTCACTGTTATGCTTTGTTGCCAGAAGGGCCGGATCACCTGGGTCTCATTCACGTGTGAAACTCTACAGGTGCCAGAGTGCAATGCTGTGTTTGCTTGCTGAAGAAGGGGGGCCGGCAGCTTGGACGCTGAGTAGAAAGCACAGAGGGCATCACTTTGAGAAGTGTGCTATTACTGCTGTTGCTGTGATTAATACTTGTCATTGATTGGAGGCCATTAGTCTGCTGAAGTGCAGAGTCGTTTCCTAACATGAGACGTCCAGATACACTCCAGTGCTGACACCAGCATCTGCAGGAACCCAGTGCCCCTCCTTCCCCTCTGCTATCCCCTGTGTCATCTGTTCTCAGGCTGACTGTCCTGTCCCTATAGTTCACTGATGGTGTGGGACCTCATGGTCACACTTAGACTATGCAGGAGAGGCTGTGACAGGCCATGTCTCCACCTGCAAGGAGCCCTTAACTGGAGCCCCTGGAAGTATTGTATGATATGCCACAGTTGAGCCAGTCCTGGGGCTGGTGAGTGGGGTTGGCTCTACTGACTGCTTTTCTAGGCACACTTTGAGGGTGGACAGCCAGAAGGAATTAGGACTCACAGTAGGGTGGAGGGAATGACTGTTGGCTGCATCTCAGGACGTGGGCTTTGAGACTGGGATAACTGTGTCCTGAGCTGTGTGTGAATCTAGTTCCCACACCGGGAGGAGAAGGCGAGTGAGATCTGTGCTCCGCACTCCAGGAGGGGACGGCAGACCTGCTGGCTAGGCGCAGGCCTCTGCTTACTAATTTGATGATTACACAGGTATTCAAAGCATGCAGCGGGTGCCTAAGACATGTGGCTTAACTGAGTTCTTTGGGAAGTACAAGTAAGTTCCTAACCCTCAGGAAAATTTTCACTGAGTGGGGAAGATACATTTAAACCAAGAGCTTTAAAAAGCCAAATGGGTTAGATCCACATTAAATGACAGTAAAGATGAAATGATTGGGAATGAGGGGAGTGGTGGTGTCAGGTGCTGGTGGTCCAAGGTGCCATTTGGCTCCAGCGCTGGGAGCTATGTAGCCCTCCCAGCTTGAGGAGGGAGCTGGTGTGGCACAGGGTACAGGACACTGCACGGGAAGAGCATAGTTTGAAGCCAGGTTGTAGGCTTCGGTGCCTTGAGGAGTTAGTTCACGGGCAGCCAGGGACTAAGATGTGGTGGAGGTTCCTAAGGTCTGAGAGGGGAGTAGTGGTGTCCTCTGGTTTTCTGAACCCTATGGACCCTCCAGGAGTCAGTGGATGTGATGCCAGGACAGCATGGTCTTAGAGCTTCTTGCAGTACCTCTCTGAGGCAGGCAGCCTGATCATCACAGGAAGAGGACCCTCATCCTGGAGAGGAAGGGTTAATCCGTTTCACAGAGTGAGGGGAGGGGAGCCCAGCAGGACAGTTACCGGGAGATGGAAAAATCACAGCCTACAGGTGCGCCAACTCTTCATTCTCACCTGGAAAGTGTTAATTACAATGAAGGAAAATTCACAGCTTCCCTTTCCTCTACTTGCAAAGGAAGAGGTTAGGCCATACTGCCTGGACTGTCCCAGGGGGAGGAACTTACCTTTTGCTGGTAAAGTAGGGAAGAGCTCAGGTGACCCTTGGAACAGGTGTCAGATGTGTAGCTTTTTGCTTTTGGGGATTTTTAATTGCCTGTTGACTTTAGAGTAAAGTATCGCTGCCCTTGATTTCCTCTCAGCTTGGGAGGTAGATAACCCCCTTCTGTGAAACTGGAGTTGCTGGGAACAGTGAAGCAAGGTACTTCCTTCAGTTTGGAAATACTTAACTTTGGTGGCCATTTCCAATGTTTGGGTGTTCTGCATCCATTTCTCCTTGCAGTTGATGTTCTAGATTCCTTTTGGGCTGTTTCCTGTGGAGTGTAGCCTCGGTGGATTGTAATCCCAACACCCAGCTTCCTGTGTGGAAGATGGATGGGGCCGCAGGTCCCAAGCTCAGTCAGAGACTTTGAGTTTCAAATGAGCCTAGAGGAGGCCAGGAAACCGGGTTGCGGTTCTTCACTGCAGCTCAGGTGACTGTCGGGCCTGTGTGCTGACACTGTCATGTATCCTGGGCTGCTTGTGGATTCTGGGCTGCCTACTCTCTGGAAGGTGTGTCACCGGATCACCGCCTGTCCAGTCTGCCTGCCAGCGTTCGTGGGGGTTGGTTTCTGTTGTATGGAGCCATGGCAGAAGCGTGTCCTGTAGGAGGTGCTGTAGCAGATGATTTGGAGGACAGGCAAGAGTAGAATGGAAGCCAGGTGCTGTTCTATAAATTGACAGCAGCACCAGGCAGCCAACTGAAATGCTGGGTGGATGCTATTGCCATCACTTCCAAAGGAAGCAGCTCCCTTTGGATTGGGATAGTATGGTTGGCAAGTGCTTTAGTGGAGATAATTCCAAAACTGTACTTTGGAAGACTTAAATAAGAGGAGAAAGATGAAGAGAAGAACCTGAACAAACTATTTTCTCATCCAAGTCTTCCACATACGAGGATTGAAGGCGGCAGTGAGCTGGCAGCCTGCTGGGCTGGGCGCTGAGGGCTGGTGGTTGGAGGTGTTGGTCCCACACTGGGGGCAGGGAGGCCCTAGGCAGCCTGGTGTGTGCTCTGGCAGGAGGCACTGGCAGCCTGCTGCTCCTCCGGCCTGCTTGGATTCAGGGTCCTTGAGCTGTACACTCTGACCTGGAGCTTCCTCTGAGGACTTGCTTTTGACTGGATTCAGTGCCATTTGACATTTAATGTGGTCTCCTGCCCTCTCTGTTTGCCTCTGACTTTTACAATATTGATTTTTTAATCCTTTTCTGCATGAGTGAATGATTCAGCTCATTATTGGAAAAAGTTAATAAAACTAATGACAAGGAAAGATAATAATTTTTATAACCTACTTCTGATGACAAGTGGTAACATTTCCCATGTAACACAGCTGTCTCAATCATTCTGTGTGTGTTGATCCACTTCCTGCCCCTTGCAGTCCTGTTCGGCCCCCTGTCCTGCTCTGGGTGGAGGCCATGGCTG
This sequence comes from Thryonomys swinderianus, assembly GCA_004025085.1. Taxonomy (NCBI): domain Eukaryota; kingdom Metazoa; phylum Chordata; class Mammalia; order Rodentia; family Thryonomyidae; genus Thryonomys; species Thryonomys swinderianus. The sequence goes on from PVIC010003087.1 coordinate 6,313, forward strand.
TCCCCGGAGCCTGTGGGAGCTGTGCTTCCTTCTGAGTTGGGAGAGGTGGTCTGGGGTCCAAATCAAACTCTCTGCATAGAAAGAAGAAAGCAGTTTGTTGATCTGAATCTTCTTACACGTAGAGCTTTAGCTGCTCAGTGGATGGAGTAATAAAGGCCTGGCAGAGGCTTTACTTTGGGGAGAGTAAGATTTATGACCTTTCCTGTTGCTTTGCCGACATGTATTATTAGGTATATGAGATTGCAGTATCCCTGACGGACAGCAGAAACCTTCATTTCTTTTCCATTTTGGTATGCAAGTTTCCTATTATTTTATATGTATATCTCTATATATCTATCTATATATATAGATAGATATATAGATATATATATATTTGACATGTTCCTATTATATGTTAGGCCCTGGGTTAGCTTCCTAATAAATGAGATCATGTAAGATGTAGCTCCTAACCTTGAGCAGCTGTGTTCATTAGGAGAGTTCAGCATTGTCAGAAGGGACAGCATAATGCTGAAAGTACATGAGAGGGACAGAAAGATTCTAGGGCAAGGGGAGGACACCATCCGGCTCCTCTTGGGAGGATGAGAAAGAAGGTTTTTGAGAAGAGGTCATGTGCGAGCTGGTTCTGGATGGGCGAGAAAAGTTTGGCCTGTGCAGAAGAGGGGGAGGAGAGAACATCCAGGAGCAGAGGCCTGGCACTGGGTGGGGTTGGTGTGGGCTGGAGCAGAGGGTGGCAGCTGGGGCCCAGGGAGCTCAGCTCAGGTGTGATTGTGGGATGGTGTGCAGGAAGGTCGATGGGAGAGTCGGGGGGGGGGGGTTCTCACTTTTCAAGGGAGACAGGTAAGGAGCAGGCACTTTCCTGCTGAAATAAGACACTAGGAAGAGTGCACTGGCCAACCAGGTGTGTGGGCCCAAACTTCTGCTCAGAGTGGAGGGTGCATGGGGGACCCCATCCCTGGGAGCTCACTGTCTAACTGCAAGGTCCCTGCCCAGTACTGGAGCTGCAAAGGGCTCACAGTCCTTGTTCAGGCCTAGCCTTGCTCAGGGATCCTGGAAGCTGCTGCCTTAGTACATAAACCTGTGGATCATGGGGTTAAGAGAATGTGCGATTCAGTATTTTTGAAATTCTGAGTGATACAGCAGAGCTTTACTACAGCTGTAGCCTTTCTCTTAGTACCCCTCCTGTATTTTTGTAGTATTGTTCCTCAGCTTCTAACCTCCTGTATATGATCTGTGGAGTGGTCATTTTGGCTTCTCTGCAGTGTGTGGTGGACTGTGGGCAGACAGCAAATGACCATTTAGATGGTGGCTCTTGAGAGGTGGCGCCTGGCAGCCTGGTCTGGCAGCCTGTCACTCCTTGAGGTCTCATTGTGGGTCCAGCGCTAATGTTTAGAGGCAGGTGCCCATAACAACCTTCTCTAGAAAGGATGATGGTTCACATCTGACTATTTAAAAAAAACAAGACACATCAGAACAAAAACTCTTTCACTTGTAGTGGTATCGGTGGGCTCACTGGAAAGTTTTTTTGCCTTCCAGACTGAGACTTACAGACTTCAGGATTAATTTGGAGGAACAAAGAAGATGGGCTTGGTAACTCTGGCCAAGATCAGAGAACAGACACCTTGCCTGTCTGCTGAGCCAGTCCTGGTGTCTTGGATGAGTTTTCTGACAGGGCTGTTTTAGGCTCTTAGTGACCTGTCGACTCAGGTAGCCTTGTCCTTATGCCTCTTTCAGTTTGAGCTGGAGGAAGACCTTGAGTTTCTGTGGTGATCTATATTATTAGCACCCAGATGGCTGGCAAAAGGCATTCATTGGCAAAACAAATTATGTTATCCCTTTCTGTGCTTCCTTATTTCTTTTTTTCTCTTCTTCCTCTTCCTCCTCCTGTTCTTCTTCTTTGATCTGGAGTTTAATCTTCAGGTTAGATCAGAGATTGATTATTTTTTTCCTATAAAGAGCGATGTAGTAAGTATTTTAGGCTTTGCAGACTGCATGTGATCTGTGCCACATATTCTGTGTTGTTTTTATAACTGAAAAAAAGACTAGTGAGTGTTCTTGGCTGAGAGGCCAAACCAGAGGGACTGTGCATTGACTCTGACCGTGGGCAGAAGTGCATGGAAGAGAATGTGTCACTATGGCAATTTTAGCATTTGGTGGCCCTCTGAGAAGCCGGCAGGGGCACCAGTGCTGTGCTCAGTTCCTCAGTGGTGCCTGTATGTGCCAGGTTGGTGTCTGACAGTCTCGGTCTTCTCATCAGTAAGAAGAGGATTTACTTGCAAATAGCCTAGTAGGTTTGTGGGTAAAGTCATGAGCTTCTGCTTTAATTCCTGATTCTTTTTCCATTTGGCATTTTATACGTAGTTTATATCTTGCTACTGAGGTGATCATTTTACACATTTTACCCAACTCTATTTGTTGTTTTTCTAAACAAATTTCTGACAGGTATTCAGAAGATTCTGTCGGTAATTCCCACACCTCAGTCATCTTTGGGTTTGGTTTTGTCAAAGGACAAGATTACAACTATTTAAAGATCTTAATTGGCTTTAAGTGTTGATTCTAGAACTTGGGAGTACCTTGTTCTATAGGATAGAACAGGTATTCTGATGAGCTGAGGGAAGAGGTTGGCTTTGTAGATAGATGGAAAAGGGCTGAAGAAAATGGAAAAGAACAAAAAATGGACTGGTTATTTCAGCATTAAGTTTTGAATTTCTTTTGGTGGGCCAGGCAGACAGAATGACAGACAAATACCTGATTGGTGAACATAATGTTGTTTCATTTTTTTGTAAGGGTTAAAGTAGAAGGAGCTTCATTATCATGCCAATTGAAACCAGCCTGTTTGGAAATATAGCTGTTTTCCCTCTAATACTGACTTGCCAAAAGGTCACATGAATAGCTTAGTTTGAGCTTGGTCATGTGGCATTTTAGTGTGAGTTACTCCATTTTTATTTTTAGCCTGGCTGGTCTGTGCGGGAGCTTAGTCCAAACAGTGGCCTTCTGTAATTTCCATTTAATGGTTCTGTTGGCTGTTTCCTCTCTTGATAATGGGCCACATTTCCTATAGCTTTCTCTTCCTTATAGTTTTTTTTTTTTTAATTTTTTAAGACAGGGTCTCGCTTTGTAGTCCAGGCTGGCCCTGAGCTCACTATGTAGCCCAGGCAAGCCTTGAACTCAGCAATCCTCCTGTCTCTGCCTCCCGGGTGCTGGGATTACAGGCGTGAGCCACCATGCTCTTCCTTATAGTTTTGATTGGTGCTGGACATCGTATGCTGTAGAGTCTGAGAAAGTGGTGCTTATACCCAGGAATAGCCACTTTGCTATTTCTGACAAGCTGTTAATGCGAAGGTGGAGTAAGTGTAGTCTGGAGTTGGCAGGGTGTGGGCTCTTGTTTCTTCAGCTTCCAGCTATGCAGGGTGGCCCCAAACCTTTTTAGCAGGACTTGGAGCTGAGCACCTATGGAGTTTGCCTCAGTTTCCCCCTCCTTCCATCAGGTTATTTAACAGGCTGTGTTTGCCAGTGCCTAAGGGTGCTGTCATAGTTGTAGGGGACTGCTCTGGGTGCCCAGTGCAAGCCCTGGATGCCTTGGGGTTTCTCTGCACTCTGCCACTCTGCTCAGACACCAGAGGTCCTAGTCCCAGTGCCTTATGCATGTGGAGGGAGGTGTTTTGTTCATTTCTGCTGCCTGTGTGCTAAATATTTTAAACAGAATTGTTAAGGGAGAAGATTCTCATAACCAATACCAATGTATGTTACTCTCCCATTTCATTATCTTCACTTCCAAGCATGCTTCACACCCTGTGCACCGTGGCTGATCTCTCCTGAGCTCTGAATGCCCCAGCCCATGTGGCTCCTGATGTCCAGGGCTGGTCCTTCCTTGGCGGCAGTCCATAGCTGACCACTGCCAAGCCTCGTTTGCATCTGCTTAAAGAGCAGGGGTGGCTGGATTCTGTTATTTAGACAATTGACATAGTTGGCTGGAAGGAGCCCCATGAGGCCTCCCAGGTTCCCATTTTACCTGGTTCTGTGGTTATGTCAAGCAGTAGAATGCATTTTGAGGAAAGGAAAAGTGGAACAGCTAATGTGAAAACTGGTTTAACAACATTTTGAGCTGCTGTACACCAAAAAAGAACTCTGGTTTCTTTCGTGTATGTTTTCATGTGAGGTGAGAATGGGAAGAGGTTTAAAACCCAGACATGGTGTCCAGTCATATCCTGGAGTGTGGATGTCCAGGGCTGCCCCTTGGTGCATCAGAACTGGAAAAACAGTGTCCACCTTGGAGAAGCAGGGTCAACCTTGGCTGGGTTGTGAAGTCAGAATAAGTGACTGTACACACATACAGTGTACTGCAGAGTTGTTCAATAATAGAAGTGCAATTCTTAGGGGGATAACAGACAGAACACTGGTTGTGAGGGCCCAGCCCTGCTCAGAGGGCCCGTAACTGTCATGGCTTCCTCTATGTTTCAGTGGTGTTTTCGTGTGTGCAAGGTGGGGAATAAGGCATGTGTTACCTCATTTCCACCTGTGTGCCAGGACCCTGGGCTTGGACACTGACTCTTAGAACAGATCAGTGTGTTGGTTTCAGGATGCCACAGGAAGCAGGAAGCCAGTGGGGTTCAGGCAGCATTTGACTGGTTCTCTGGAGGAAGAAGCAGATGTTGCACAGACAGGATCCTGGGAACCTGGGAGAAATGTGTTCTTTATGGCCAGATGCTGCAGAGTTCTTCAGATGTGCTGTGGGCCTGCGCCAAAGGCCTTGGCATGGCCTGGCCACTGAAAGACCATTTTACTTGGCTCACTTTTTATGTGCATTTCTTTTGTGGCTTTTAAATCTGCCTGTGCCACAGGAACACCTGAGGACTTACTAAGAACACCAGCAATAGGATATTACACTGGAAACATTGGATTAGGCTCTTGGTGCTGTGGCCCTGGAATCTGTATGTTTAATACCCTTTTGTGATTCTGGTGCAGCAAGCCCAGAGCCAGCTCCTGGATGGACCAGGAAGCTGTTGAACCCAGAGTGGATCTTGGTTCTCTTTGTAGTCTGAGTGTTTCACATGGGCCGTGGCCCCCATCCACTGGGCAGGGGCTGCACTGTTTGAAAAGTGTGCCGAGGGCTCCCCTGCCTGGGCAGCCCCATCCCTAATGCAGCGTGTGCCTGGCTGGGTGCCATGGTCAGGCTCATGGGCATCAGAGAGCTGCAGGTGTTCTTTCCTCTGGCAAGGACAGCTCACACGGGCACTCAGTTGCATGTGGTACCGTGGAGCATGTGACCATGGCGACACAAACTCAGCAGTTTAGGTGACAGAGATGAGAAACCGTCACCAGGCAGGAGGCAGGGGGTGTTGGATGTGGGTAAGGCCAAGTGGCATGTACTGGACTCACAGCAGTGACCTGACTCACATGAAAGCCAAGAGCCACAGGTCCTTGCCGCGGCAGCCACACCCCATACTGTCTCTGGTGGGACACAGCAGGGGCAGAGAAACCTCAGCAGGGCCACGAACTCACAGGAAGGCAGCTGTGGTCTGGTCCTTTGAGATCCCCTGGGCTGTCTCCTAGGTGGGCCTACTGGAGCCATGGTTTAAACTCTCAATATCCTCCTTAAGAAGCTTATTAGCTTTATGTATGTATGTATGTATATGCATAGGTATGTATATACGTACATACTGGGAATCGAACCTCTGTCCTGTGCTTGCTAAGCAGGTGCTGTATTACTGAGCTTCCAGGCTGGCTTGATCTGTGACCCCTGCCCCTGCCTCCTGACATGGTGGATTCCAGGTGAGCACGTCCACACCCAGCTTCACCCAGCTGCTTGTTTCTCACCCACTTCATTCTGTGCACTGGGCTGGACCCTGGTGAGGAAGAAGTCCTGTTTCTCCCCTGCACTTTCAAGCATTTGTTAAGCACCAGGCAGGTGGTGGGGACATGGTGGTGGAGAGTGGGAAGGACAGGCTCAGCAGGGACATGTTTGGGACCAGCCAGCCAGTGGGTGCTGGTTGGGTAAGCAGGAGGCACATGGCGGTCTCTAGGTGTTTGAACCCTCGTAAAAATTAGTTTTACACTTGATCTTAGCCAAAAGGCCAAGAAGTGATAAGAAATCAGTTTTAAAGAAAACTGTTGCTTGTGGACTATCAGATTCAGGGGTGGTGATTTCAGAATCTGGCTCCGGGATTGCCCCCTTTTGGGTGTGTGTACAGTACTGTTTGTTGGAGAGGTTGAATTATAAGTAGGTTTCGAAGCCTGACTGTTAGGGTTCTGAGGAACCACCCCCCATTGCACATCCCAGGATTGCAGAGGTTGTGAGTCCTGCCTCCCACGTGGGTCCTGGTACGTGGCGCAGGTGACCTCACTGTGTGCTGACAGAAGCTGGAAATCCTCATTAGCTGCTAACTTTGTTAGGCAAATGGCTGATTGCGGTTCCTCTCCCCGTGTCATTGCTTCTAATTAGCAGATCGCATGTCTACGAAAATGTCTGTTAGCACCAGGGATGAGCTGAAGAGGCTGATGGGGGAGCTGGATCTAGAGAGAAGTGGAAAGGAAGTGTTTTCTCCTCAGCCTCTTGAGAGCCCAGCCTGCCAACTTCAGCCAAGCTTCTTGGCCTCTGTGTGCCCAGAGGGTCCCCTGGGAAGTCCGCCAGTAAGGGGGTGACCGAGCCATCTGACAGATGGCAGAACAGCAGTGGCACCCCACAGACTTCCTTACTCCTGTGAGAAGCCCAGGCTTGGCTGGGACGTGTGGACCTTCTGTGTCTAGAACGCGGGGCTTCTGTAGCCCTGCGGGCGCCTCAGGCCATAGGATCCTGGCTTGTCCCTGGCGGGGGTGGTGAGAGTGCAGTGGGTAGAGGAGCCACACTGGGTAGCACTGCTGGGTGCCACTCACCCCCAGGCCTTGCTGAGGGCTGTGCCCATGTGTGATGGGGGTGACCCGGCACCCTGGAGCATCCTGACAGTGGTGTATTTCCCCTTCCTCCCCTGTTGAGTAGAACTGGGCTGATGCCTGCCCACTTCAGTGCATGTCTCCTGGATGCCAGCAGGGCTGGGGAGGATGGAGAAGTGTGGTTTATTTTAGGTCTATTTATGTGGTTTATTCAGGTAGTCCTTGGGGTGCTACCATTCCACATTTTTGTGGAAAAATGTTTTAGATTTGTCAATTAAGCAGATTGTATTTGCCCTCTGGGGTAGATGGTATCATTGGCTACTGGCAAGGAATGAGTTAGAAAGGGTTTGTGTAGCTGACAGATCCCAATAGTTGGGCAGGAGGAAAGTCCCAGATTGTCTCTTTATGTTGTGTCTACTCGGCAGCAGAGCCATGTCTCTATCTTGTGACTAGACTCTAACAGGAGTGCTCTTCAACAGACCAACTAGGTACACCAACTAGGAGTGGCTTTGGCTGTAACAGAGCCCAGTCAGCAGTAGCTGAAGCTGTGGGGATTATTCTGTCACTGACAAGACATTTAGGGGCAGAGAGTCTAGGTAACTGGTAGCTTGGTACATCAAGAGGGGTCTCATCTCTTCTCTTTTTGGTCAGCTGTCCTCAGTGCACCTCTCTCCACGGTGGCAGGATGACTGCTGTGCTTCTAGCCATCACATCAGTTCTCCAGTCTAGAAGACAAAAAGGCCGAAAACTTCCTGGTGAAGTTTTGGTATGTCGAAGACACACCCATCCCAGGGACTCTCCCTGGCAGCACTGTGTCCCTGACTAAAAAGAGGACTGAAACAATGAGTCATTTTAGGTGGGTCCCTGACTGTCCCAGACAAAATCAGAACAATGACATGTCAGGCAGGAGAACATCCTTTGTAGTGCGGCAGCTTAGAAGGAGCCAGGCGCTGGAGCCTGGGCTCAGGACCCTGTCGTTCTGTCTCTGGACCTGGAGGTGTTGTTCCAGTTGTGCATCAGACGTCCCTGGAAGCTGTGCGGTCACTTCAACGGTAGAACATAAGCAAAGTGCTATGTGTTGTTCTGCAGGGCATGACGGCTAGTGACTTCACATTGTGCCCTTCACACGCCCGGCTGCCCGGAGGCAGAGGCCAGTTCATCAGGGTGGGAAATGATGCTCCTGTGGCAGCGGTGGCTGTCAGTGGTGCTTCTTTCCAAGGGTAGCAACATGGACACCATGGGACCTGAGGGTCCCTGTTGCACACAGAAGCACTGGTGCTGTTCCCTCCCTGTCACATGTCCCTCTGTTTCCAGGCAGCTGTTCTCCTGACTCCTGAGGTGACCTGACCCCCTGTCCCTAACTGGTCCGCAGTCACAGCCGTACCAGCCTTGCCCTGCTCCTGGCAGGCCAAGGGGCACGGCCCTGGCTGCCCTGCCCCCTGCCCCAGCACGCATCCTCCCTGGATCCCAGTTGCCCTGGGCTCAGAGGCATCTCTGAGGCCTGGCGAGTCTCCCATGACTTGCTAAGGTGCTCTGGTGTTGGGAGGAGGCTGAGGGGCATTGTGGAGGGGGAGAATTGTGTGCAATGCCTCTTGTGTGACCCCTTCCAAGCTATGGCCCTAAAGCAGCTGGGACTGAGTGCCCTGGGGCTGAGCCCTGGGCCCGCTGGAGGGCAGGGAGCATCTGCACCGGGCCACTGCCGTCCCCACCTCCACCCTGACAGCCTCGCAGGTGCTCTGTGTGCCGGCACATCCAGGGCAGGATCAGCCCCTGGGCCTCTGTTCTTGGGGCTCCCAAGTGCCAGACAATGTTGAACACGGGGCCCATTCTCTAGCTGACTGGTCGGACAAGATGTCGGCCCCTTATCTTCGCGCTGACACACACTGGACATTAATAGAAATACATCACCACGGCACACGTGTGGAATTTCAAGCAGCCGCGCCGGGCTGGGCTTTCGATAGCCTATTGTGTTCTTAACCTCTGCCGAAGAGGTTTTTGATGAGAAATGAGTAAGACCGTTAACTCGGCAGCTGGGCATTTGGCGGTTTTCTTTCCTTTTTTCTTCTCCCTTCTTGGTTCTTTGCAGCGCTTCCCTAATCTTCCCTCTAGAGCCTGGGCTCTGCAGTCTGGGCCTTTATTTAATCCATCGCTGAGCTGCTCAGGACTGTGCTGGTCTCAGCAGGGTGTGCGTGGCCAGCTGTGAGATGGCCCAGGGCAGCGGGGTGCTCATGCCGCAGCAGCCGGAGTGGTTAGGTCCCGGAGTTCTTATCCAGCTCTCATGGCCAAGCCTGGGGCCGTGAGACACACATCACCTCTCCTCTAAGATGCCTTCTCCCTTTGTTTCATCTCCTGTCCTGTTCTCAGGGGCTGTGAGTAGTACATCAGCTTTTGATCAGGCTTCTGAGGGCTGCTACATACTGTGACATCCTTGGCAGACGGGGTCCTGTGTATGGACCTGTTCTCTGGCACCCTGGGGTCACCCCACCACTGCTGGCTCATTCCTTGCACTCTGTCCCAGTGACTCTGCCCTTGTGTGCCCACTACCACCCTCATTTCCTGCCTGCTAGCTCAGCAGCCGCTGCTCTGTCCTTTACCTTTGGTGACCTGTGTGAAGCCAGGACCCCTCTCAGCAGCTCTTTCCTGCCCTTGTCTGGGCCTCGTCATTACAGTAGGCCTCCACTGCTGTTTTCAGAAGCTGTGGTGACCTTCCTTCTGTGAAACCTGCTTGCGTCCTTCTCCGCTGTCCTCCATGGAATCTCTGACACTGGGAGCCACCCTCCCCTTCCACACTCCTTCTGTGCACTGTGCCTCAGCTGAGCCGGTCCGTCTGCCACCGTCCATCTGCAAGGACTCAGTGCAGGGCTCTCCTGCCCACGTGGAGATGGATGTATTTGAGCAGCAGTGTTGCTCTCGCGGTGTGGTGTGGCCTGCTGTCCTGTAGGGAAAGAGGAGCAGCAGGGTCCTTGTGTGGACTGTGGTTGGCAGAAGCTTCTCTGGGGAGCGACATAGGAGCCAAGACCTGGAGGACGAGTGAGAGTTAGACAGGCAGGGAGCACACAGCAGTCAGGGGAGAGCAGGCCCCAGGCCCTGCACTGGGTGCCCAGTGAGTTAAAGGGCTGCTGCTGGCAGGCAAGGGAAACATGTCACAGGGGCTTCCAGGCATGATGGAAAGTTGGGGTGTTAGAGGATAAAGGTTTTCACAGAGCTCGGGAATGGCTGAGGGTAGGGATGAGCCGTGGTGGTGGATTCGTGGGGAGCCCCCATCTTCCTCAGTCCTGGAGTGTGATCACGGTAACCCAGACCAAGGTCAGTGACAGTGTCTTGGGGAAGATCATGTGGGCACAAGAGCTGATGTGTTTGGTGAGGACTGGGGTGGGGAAGAAGGAAGGTTCTTGGGCTTTGCCAGTTGCTCTTCGCTGAAATGGATATCTAAGGGGAAGGACCTTCTGAGAGGCTTCCCTACTTCCACCATTTGCAAGTGGGTGGCTTCCTTCCATGCGTCCATGTAGCAGTCAGTCCATGTTGTAGGCTGAACCAAAGAGGGCCACAGATACAGGGGTATTCCCAAGAGACACACTTGTTCATTCCTGTGTAACTGTCTAGAGGTGGGAAGAATCAGTGTGTGGTTCCCAGTATTATAGAGCTAAGTTGAGTAGAAATACTTTAGGCAGTCAGACAGGCCTGAGCCCTGAAGAGTCAACACAAAAGGTGAAAATACATGACAACTTCGGCCAGAGGCCCATGTGCTGAAGGCCAGGCCTTAAGATAAAGACGAAGTGACCAGGCCTGCACACTTCCCCAAGGGATAAGTAGTAACATCTGGGCCAGTGAAGTCTAGACAGATATCAGTCACCATGGTAGGTGAACAAGACCTCCGAATCCATCCTTTCCTAAAAAAGTTCTTTTTGTTTCCATGTACATTTGCTATATGACCTGCTTCCCCACTGGATCAAAATTACCTAAACAGCTATATTTGTGATCTTATTGGTTGATTATAATTTCATCTCATATTAGACCCACCTTGTGATTTTGCTCTATAAACTTCCCATTGAACCCCTTTGCTGCCAGGAGCCCATCATGTTCCACTTAGTGATTGGCTTTCTAAGAAACGTACAGCTGGTGTCCAGTCGCAGTGCTGCTGCAGGGGAGCAGGGAGGAATGGTTGTTGGGGCTGCTGGCAATTTGCCACTGTTCTCTGTGACTCCCATGTATACCCTGACCCAGAATCTGCCCAGGGCTTTTGTTTTCTGGGATGGTTGGTCAGACTTCTCTTGAGCCTCCAGGGACTTGAGCCTGAAGCCAACTGTGTTCTCTCCGTTCCTGTGTGTGGATGTTTACAGAATGTCTGTGGCTGTGCTCACTGCTGTGTTCTCTGAGTTGAGCAGTAACAGGGCCCTAGAGAAAGTGTGATGCTGTCAGCTCCACCCAGTGGGTCACGGAGGAGCTTTCGGTAGGGAGACTGAGTGTCCACAGAATTGAGCTGTCTTGGACTTTTGCTTCCTAGCGGTCAGCTGGCCTTCCAAGCAGCTGACCTTAGGGCTTCCACTGAGACCTCAGACATGTGTTTGTGTTGTTTTGAAGATTTTCTGTCAAGATGCTGACCGTGGCAAAGTACATAGCTCTTTTCCAGCCATCTGTCTGAAGTTCAGCCCTGGCCAGACCCCAGACAGGGTCAGTGTTGTCCAGCAGATGAAAGGGAATGTGGGAAAAGTACTCCAGGGCTGGAGACTCCCTCTGGAAAGCTGGCTCAGTATGAGGATGGAGATCAGGGTTGAGTGGCCTGGCCGTGGGGGTCCCGCCCTGGTTGAGTATGTCTGCTTCTGGGCCTGAGACTTAGAGACAGGTCCCTGCTGCCACACGAGGCCCCCCCCCCCCCCGTGAGCTCCTAGCTGCCTGCCAAGCTTCCCCTAAGTGAGCAGACCCCGCAGCCTCCATGCTAATTCCCTTTGCAGTGAGCCTGAACTTCTGTACATCCTAGTTAAAGCCAGCCCATTAGCACTGCCCCATCTGTTACCATAAATGGAAAGTTCTTCTAACAGGTGGGCAGGCACTTCTCCCATGCTAATGAGGAATCTATGCATTCCTCCAGGGACTCAGACCCAGTGTCGTGGGCCCTGCCTTCACCCCTTCACAGGATGACACAGGTGGCCAGGGACGGTTGGTGCTCTGTGCTGACCCGAGCCGCCCTCTTGACCTCCGGAGTCGGGGGGGGGGGGGGGGGGGGGGGGGGGGGGGGGGGGGGGGGGGGGGGGGGGGGGGGGGGGGGGGGGGGATGGGTGAGGGAACGGGTAGAGGGCATTCTCAGGTTTCTTGCTGATTTTCCCTGGAGTCAGCCACAAGCCTGGAGAAAGGCCATGAGTGCTTTATCTGTTGTCCCAGCCCTGCGGGGCCTCTGAGGGCTGGCCCTCTCTCCTGGCCTCTGGTGGCATCTCTGCACACAAATGTTTTTCCACCCTAGTCAGAATTTGCCCTAACTGGATCTTTGCCTGCTCCCCTAGAATGGCAGGATTGTTTCTTTTGCTGACTTCTCCAGTTAGAGCAGATCATTTTTTAGAGTTTTTTTTTGGAAGGGAGTGTTTTATTGTTGGATGTGACAGCTGGAATTGGAGACAACAGCATAGGGTGGAACCAGAACCAGATTGCCCGGGAAGGAGTCCTGTTTACTAGCTGTGCACCTTCACTTCTCTTCGTCACGTGGGGGGTGGTCCTGCCTGGCTCTGGATTGTGCGGACAGCATGAGATCACTCAGAAAAAGTGCTCAGAGAGGTCCAAGGTACCTGCAGGCAGCAGCAGTCAGCCTGTATTGTGTCAGTGTGGGCTCCTGTCCTGTGTGCCCAGGGCTGACTGTGCCTGTGCAGCTCGCTGTCCTTTCCCTTACCCTGCTGACTTAGGGACATCTGTGGCATAGTGAGGTCTTTTCCCTTAACAGCTGTGCAAACTGTTCTCTGTCTTGAGGAATCACATCATGTTTTCTACGTGTGCGGCAGGGACACTCTAGGATCAATTCATGTTGGCAGTGCCACACCCGCCCAATAAATTTTGTGCTTCTGGGTGCGGGAGCTGGTTGTGCAGGATTTAGGAAAGAAGGAGGCTAGGCTCTCAGAGCACACCACAACACGTCCTACTCTTGTTGCTGTCCCTGGAGGCCCTTTTTCCCAAGCAGTTTTGGTTGTTGCTCTAGCCAGAGAGAAGCCCCATGAGCCTTGTGAGTGCAGCCTTCCAGCGTGGGCAGGATTCTGGCCTGAGCTGTCTGTCCTCCTGGGTTCTGGCCTCGTCCTGTCCTGCATAAGGAGCAGAGCCCACTAGGTGGCAGTCCTGGGCCACTCGTAGGCTGGTAGAACCAGGGGGGCTGGGAGAAGGCAGCGGGGTGGGGAGGAGGAGGAGGCCCCCTCCCTGTGTGCTCCTTTAAGCACCTGAAGCTGGTAACTTTGGGACTGGCTGATCTGGCCCTGAGGGCCTTTCCTCTTGGGCCTAAGCTTATGTCAGTTTTCCCCAGGGGTGGGATTCCCCTTTGTTATGGCAGCCCTAAGGCCAGTGCAGGGGGTTGTCACTGCCTTGTGAAGACCAGTATCCAGTTGGATCCTTCCAGTCCCTGGAATGCTGCTGGCTGGGGGAAGGGCACCCCCTCTTCTGGATAGTTGCTGATGGCCTGGCCTGGGTCCAGAAAAATATAGAGTAGGAACAGTTGGGATTCAATGTGGAATATGAAATGCTGGGGTTTTTATGGCGGGCCGGCTGAGCCTGCACTTCCCAACCACAGATTACACTGTTCCCAGACCTGGGAAGGCAGTCGCTTTTCCTTGGCAGATACCCGAGGTTAAGGCCAAGGTAGGAGCTGAGTCGGTGGATTTGTTCTCAGGGCAGATGGGAGGGACACAGGAAGACCCCTCATCAGCCCTTCCCCTGGTAGCTGGTGGCACCTTGTTCATGCGCCTTTTCCTTGGCTGGCTTTTGCAAAACAAGCAGATTCTGACTTTCTTGTGGGCGGATGGACTGCCACACTTTTGGCAGCAAAGGAGGTTTTTTTCAAGGCCCAGAGAGAGGGACATGGAGAAATCAGCTAACATACCAATGACTTGAACTTTTCTTGGTGAATAGCTGTGGGGTTTAAGGAACCTCAAGTTGGCATCCGGATGTGGCTGTTGTTGCTCATTTCTGTGGAGAAGCTGAGGCTGGACCGCAGGAGCTGTGCTGTCCTTTCGCCCTCCCGCTCCTCGCCCAGCACAGACGATTCCCATGACATTCCGGTGAGCGTGCCTCAGCCGGCCTGCATGCCTGCCATAGCTCCGGCCTGCAGAGCATTGGCTGATGTCGACAGGGGTGGAGCCCCGTGTAAACACTGACAGGCCTCTGTGGAAATGCCTCAGCCCAGTGTGTGTCCCCGCCTTTTAAGGCCCTTGGCATTCCTCTTTCTGATAGCGATCCATAGTCATGCTTCTGCCTCCCTTTTGGCCTTCCCTACTGCCCTGCCCCCACCTCCCTTGCTGGCATGCAGGCACCCTGCCCAGAACCTTCACAGGCTGCCTTTCCACAGTGGTGGGTGCCGAGAGGGCCTTGGGTTTTGTTCTGCCTGCTCTGTGGGCTACTGCACTCCAGCGTGAGTCTGGATGGCTGTGGGCCCTGAGCACTGTGGCACACACATGCCAAGCCCCCCAAGCTGGTGCCACCTGAGAGATGCCAGCAGGGTAACCCAGAGGGGATAGCATTAGACTGCCCCTGTGGCCCTGTTCTGTAAAGTCTGCCCTACGGGTGGACAAAGGAAGGGACCTCGACCATGTTGTCCTTTAAAGTAAATAGAGCAGTTGGCGCTCCAGTTCTTCGAATCATACTCAGAACCCCCCTAGGAAAACATAGTAGTGGAAAGAGCCCTCAGCCGGCAACTGTGTTACTAAAACAAGCTGTGCGCCTCAGGATCCGCTTCTCCATGTGCCACACAGGGACGGGGCCCGTTAGCAGGGAAGGTGTGAATGTCTCTAGCGTGCCACTCGGTGCCAGTGTGTGGTGGGTCCTGGCACCTGGTGGTGGTCAGCATGGCTCCCCTCAGCCTCGTGCAACGTGTGCGTCTGTCTGTCAGGACACCCGGAGACCCCCTCATGGCCAAGCTTTGGCTGAGGCCCTGGCTCTTGGCCCAGGAGCAAGCCAGGGAAGGCAGGCGAGCCTGTCCAGGAACATTCTTCCTGACATTTCCTCTCCAAAGCAGGCTGCTTCTAACAGCTCAGCTGCCAAAGTGAAAATCCTGCGTGCTCACCCTAATTGGTTTTCAGGGGAGATTGATTTTTGCCTGTGTAACTGCCGCTAGGAACCCTGATGTCTCTCTCCTTTGGGATTACGTACCTCCAGAGGAATTTTGTTTTTAGCAACTACGGGGCCCACCTTTCTTGGAAGGCCACGTTTAGGAGCCCTGGAGATGAAAGGGCAGGCACCTTCACCCTTCGGGATATGGAGGCCTATGTTGGAGCAGTCCCAGGGTTAACGAGCTGCCCCACAGCAGCAGAGGCCACAGTGGGGAAGGAGGCTGCCTTGGTTGTCCTGGGCTGGCCTCTTCTCGGTGGAGGTAACATGTAGTCATGGTCTGAATCCCCAGGCGGGGTGGTGTGGAGAGAACCTGAGCCCCTCAGGGATGGAGGACAGTGGTCCCGGGAGACAGCAGATAGCTCTTCTGATTGTGAGGACAGAGCGTGAGCAGGAGAGGGGTTCATAGAAACTAGAGTGGAGCAGAACAGTCTTCTCTGCTTCCACCGGGCAGTCTGGATGGCGGTGCAGAGTGGAGATACACAGCTGGAGGTCATCAGGGGAGCAGGTGTCTGAGTTCACTGCCCAGGGCAGCTGAGGCCCAGATCAGGGAAGGCGGCCTCCAGGGAGCCGTGAGGATGCCTGTGTCTGCAAGTCCCTGGACGTCTGCCTGGGGCAGGTGTGTATTCCTGGCTGGAGGACCATCCCTGAAGCTCTGCACAACAGGGGCACTTACAAGTGACTTTCACACCATGCTTGAAATCCTTTGGTTTTAGGGGCTTCCCAGAGACTCTGCAGTAGATCTATGTTAGAATCAGCAGAGCTTTTTTTTTTTGGTCGGGGAGGGAGTTGACAGGCACAACTGTCTTATTAAATGCAGATATATTTGCATGGCTTAAAAAAAGGAGGATTCCATTAGTCTAGGAAAAGGATAGTGTTAGCCACTTTTATTCATGAACTTATGTTTCAAAATTTTTAATATTAAATTTATGAGATGGGAATGAAGTCATTGCTTGTCACTTCTTACTGTGAGTGCCCATATATTTGTGGTTCTATCATGTGTGTGTGTGTGTTCCCGCGCGTGTGTGCTTGCATGTGCATCCTGTGTACAGCCCCTGCTTCTACCTCGTCCTGGGTCAGGTGCTCTGCATCCATTTGTTCATGTGACCCTCTAAAGAGGGATAGCATCACCCTGGTTTGGCTGATGACGAGGCCAAGAGAGGTCCAGGAAGCTGCCAAAGACCCCCAGGGTCTGTCAGGACCCATCTGCCCTGTCCCAGCAGCTGGCCTGTCTCTGGTGCTTGGTGTTGGAGCGCCACGTGGACTCTGCAGCTGGAACATGGGGCAGAGCTTCCTGTGTGCTCCATCCTCATCTAACCCCCGCCCCTGCCTGTGCCATTAGAATCTGGGGTACAGAAGTTTGAGAGAGAAAATAGATACCAGAAGCCTCTTGAGTGATTCTCTTAAAGGTGTCTACTACTGAGAAGCAATAGTTTTTGTAAGAGGAGAAAGACGATCATTATTAAAATGCTTCTCCTTTGTCTCCAGAAGAACTGCTGGGGGAGCCATAGGCTGCCGGATGACCTGGCATGCTGAGGGATGTGGCATCTTCTTGAAGCTCTTCCTCCTGGCCAGGGAGGGCTGTCCACTCTGATCTGTAGGCCGGTGGGCCACGTGGAATTTGTATCTCACCACTTTCTTTCATACCCACACTGTAGGTGCTCTTGGATGACCTTTGGCAAGCAGCATTTCTACAACTCAGGTCCATTGTCTTCCTTTGCAAATCAGGCAGCATAAAAGGGTATGAGGACTGTCGTAGTTTCTTACATTTCCTTGTAGCTGGGACAAATACCTGACATAGAAAGGGAGGAGAGGTTTATTTGGCTTAGAGTAAAAAGTTTCAGTCAGCGGCTGGCAGGCTCCAACACAGAAGTGGTGCTGTGGAAGGGCCTGGAATGGAGGAGAGGGTCTCACCTGGAGTCAGCTGGAAACAGAGAGATGGGAGAAGCCAGAGAGGAACCCTGAGCTCTATCCTTCAGGTCTCTGCCCCAACCAGGCCCCGCCCCAACCAGGCCCTACCTCAGCTGCAGATTCAGTCTTTTTTTTTTTTTTTTTTGAGACAGGGTGTCGCTTTGTAGTTCAGGCTGGCTCTGAGCTCACTATGTAGTCCAGGCAAGCCTCGAACTCAGCAATCCTCCTGTCTCTGCCTCCCAAGTTCTGGGATGACAGGCGTGAGCCATAACGCCCGGCACTGTGGTATGTGGTATGTGGTATTGATTGCTGGTGGGCATGAGTCTCCATGCCCAGCATTGTATGTGGTTACCGAGGATTGAACTCAGGACCTTGCGCTTGTGAGGCAGGCGCTGGAACCACTGAGCTAACCCTCTGGCCCCAGATTCAGTCTTTGACTCCTCCAGAGCTGAATCCACTGATGGGCACCGTGCCCCCACGACCCAGCCATCTTTTGAAGCACCCCCTCTGAACACTGAAGGCTGTCTGGGGACATTCCAGACTCAAAGCAAAACAAGCACCAAATGAGAAGCCATCACTCACTCCTCTGCCTACTCACTCACCAGTTATCTGTTGAGTGATTCTGAGCACTGGAGATGCCTTGTGGACAAACACACTCTTTCCTAAGCTTATGTTCTGACTGCTTAGAATGTACCTGTGCTAAGATGGTGAATAAAGAGATAGTAGGTTGTATGCTAAGTATTCCTAGTTCATCTGATTATGTGTTTGTATCTTGTTAATGAAGGCAAGAATCTGGCCACATGTTTGTTTTCACAGGTTGTGTTACAGATTTCTCTGCCTTTAGGAAGGGGGGATATCTGAAAAATCAAACCCATCTTTATGTCTTCCTTGATAAAACTACAAGATGTACTTGGGGATTGGGAGAAAATAAAATGATACAACTATGTAGAGAAAGCCCAAGGAAAGAGCCTTCCTGTTAGCGAAGCAGGAAGGTGGGGAGGGATCAGACCAAAAGGAAAGACGGTCCGTATTGCTGTAGAAAGAACCTAACAAATAGAGGGTTTTGTCTATGGTGGAGAGATCACTGGGACAGTAGGAGACCAAACACAAGCTCCTTTAGCAGAAGGAGGCTGTTCTTACCCAGTATATAGGTAATCATGGTCATACCATGAGATGTTCCAGGATGGGAACCAAAGCCACTTTTAAGAAAGCTTCTATCAAAGTTACGAGCTTCTGTCCCTTCCAGGGACCAGTAGGCCACAGGGAAGACTGAGGAATGGCAACACAACTCAGCAGTGGACCGTGAGGACTAGGGTTCAGCAGGAGAGCTGGCATAGGAGCCCCAGGTGTTAAGTGCACACGGGTTTTTTTTTTTTTTTTCTTTTTGAGACAGGGTCTCGCTTTTGTAGTTCAGGCTGGCCCTGAGCTCACTATGGTGCCCAGGCAAGCCGCCGCGAACTCAGCAATCCTCCTGTCCCTGCCTCCCGAGTGCTGGGATTACAGGCGTGAGCCACCACGTCCGGCATTGTAGTATGCGGTGTTGATGGTTGGTGGGCGTGCCTCCATGTCCAGCATTAGATGTGGTTACCGGGGATCGAACTCAGGACCTTGTGCTTGCGAGGCAGGCGCCGGAACCACTGAGCTAACCCTCCGGCCCACGGGGTTTTTATGTGAATTTTTATGCATTAGTAACTAATTCAGCCATTAAAAAAAAAAGAAGAGGAAGGGTGAAAAGAGGACACTATGTGGTGAAGTGAACCAAATCTGAAGGCTCAATATGGTTCACAGGCATGCTATGCTTTAAACTCTGGTTGGGGGAAACTGACCTTCAGGATTGGGGGGAGTGTGGGTTCAGGTTAAGGTTTTTGAGCCAGAGAGTGGAAGTGGTAAACTCTTGGGCAAGCCTTCTGGGACCTTGTTGTTAACCTTTAGTCTGTCATCTGTGAAGCAAGCCACCACCAGCTGCTCCATCCCTGTGGGACACTTTAAAGCCTTGATTAAAAGGCCCCAGCTAAATAGAAAAGACACTCCTGGTGAATTGACCATCTTTCCATGGCCATCAGTCCCGTCAGCGGGTGCTGCCCTCAGTGCCCCCTGCAGCCAATAGTCATGTCTGCTATTTTTAGCTCTTGTGTAACTCCATTAACCATATCCACCTCCGTGTGCCACTTGTCTGTATGTTTAATTATGTAAATGGCATTACACATCACAGTGGTGTTGAACTACATCTCATTTCTCACAGCAAATCAGGGCATGTTCTACTGTGCCTCATTGGTCATCTGTTCGGTCTGAAGGTAGAGACAGTGACGATGATTGCTGGCTGCTGGCCAGGGAGAGGAGTTGGATGATGGAGAGCTCCAGAAAAGTGTTTGCCCAGGAGGCGTGTGGGGTTGCTCTCAGCCGGTGACATTCAGCCTTTTAATCTTAAGATGTGGGTCTTGTGCTTCTGTTAAGCCTGTGCCTCTTCATTTTTAGCCACTGGCTGTAGTCTCAAGCCACTACTCAAGTGTGTGCATGAGTCAGGAGGCGTGGGCTGCAGGAGGGTCATCGGGACACAACACTGTCCTCTGCCAGGTCGCCTGTGCAAAGTGCTGCCTTGACACTGCCCAGAAGAGCCTTTCGCCTGCCGCCACTGTAGCGCTGAGGTTATTGCCAGAAGCTCATTCTTTCTGTGGTTCTCCAGGAAAGACTGGGAGCACCTCCTCCTGGGACGCCACTCCAGTCCGCTTCCTCCACACTCCTCGGACACCTCCCTCCCCCCTGCTTCACCAGCAAGGAAGGCCTGTCTGCTCTCCCCAGCCAGCTGCACTTGGACTCTTAGTGGCTCGCACCTCTCCCTGCCCGTCACATGTGGAGTTTATTTTAGTCGACGGTCTTCTCACTACCACAGAGTTCTGTCAGCTGCCTTCTTCCCACCAGCTCTCATTCTCCTGGTATTGTTGGTATGGAGCCATTGAAGGGTTCCCAGCAGTAGGGTCATTTCATTCATAAACATCTCAGCACCTAGCTTATCTCTTAAGAAGCAACAGTCTCTCCCTAGCCACAGGTAAACGGTTGTACATTTTTTGTGGCATACAGGCCGCATTCACTTTCCCTGCTGGTCCCTCATGTCGTTTGCAGCTGTCTTTTAAAAGTCCAATGTACAGTCAAGGAGACACATTCATGTAGTTGCTGTGTGGTCTATAATCTAACGGGTCAGTGGCCCAGGCCTTGTTTAGTCTTCTATACCACTGATATTACTGAAGAGTTCAAGCTAGTTTTTAGGTAGAACGTCTCCCAGTTGTACTTACCTGACCTTCCCCTCATGGTTAGATCCAGGCTAAATGGTTTGGTTAAGACAATTACCAATACTCTGTGTTCTCAGAGTCTCTCATCAGGGACAGGTAATACCAGCTATTGGTTACATTAAATTTGATTTCAGATCTCTCAATAGTAATGGTACTTTTTCCCTTTGAAATGAGTAATCTCTACCTATTAATGCATTGAGACTGTAATATCTTGTTTCCATTGACTTTCTGTTTCTACCCATGAATCTATCTTTTCTTCCTTCCTTCCTTTTCTCTCTTCCTCCCCTTCCCATCTCTAACTGTGCTGCTCAGGCTGCCCTGAACCTCCTTCAGTTCTGCTTCCTCTTTCAGGAGCTGGGACTGTTGTCACACGCCTCTGAGGCTGGCTTATGAACCAATTTTTTTATTGTGGTAAAATATATATGACATAAAATTTACCAGTTTGATCATTTTTAGCATTTAATTTAACTTAATTAGTTTATTTATTTGCTAGTGGGGATTGAGTTCAGGACCTTGCGCTTTCAGGTAGGTGCAATGCCATTGAACTGCATCCCTGACTCATTTTGGTCATTTTTAGGTTATAATTCAGTGGCATTAATGATACTAACAGTGTTGTTTATTGATCAGCACTGCATGTGATCATACAGTCTGTGCTTTTGTTACTGCCTCCTTTCACCTAACATCGTATCATTCAGGATTTATCCATTTTACTGCATGGGTCAGAATTCCATTTTTAAAGCTAAATAATGTTCTCTTGTGAGGGTACACATTTTTTTCTCTTTTTTTGAGGGACTCAGTCTAAGATGTCTGTACTGTCCTATGTACTTGGCTCTTTGTTGTATTTTTTAAAAATTTTGAGACAGGTTCACTTAGTTCCCAGGCTGGGGTTGAACTTGAGGTTCTCTTGTCTCAGCCTCCCAGAGTGCTGATATTATGGATGTGCACCATCATGCCTGTCTATTTATTCATCTATTAATGAACACTTGAGTTGCTTCTACTTCTTGGCTTTTCAGATTAATCATGTTATAAGCACAAGTATGCAGATCTCTCTGTAAGATTCCAATTTTCAGTTCTTTAGTATATCTGTTCCTGGAATTAATTGCTGGATCATATAGTAATTCTGTTTTTAATACTTTTCATTCCTTTTTTTTTTTTTTTTTTTTTTAAAGTTCTCGCCTTGTAGTTCAGGCTGGCTCTGAGCTCACTGAATAGCCCAGGCAAGCCTTGAACTTACAGCAATCCTCCTGCCTCTGCCTCCCGAGTGCTGGGATTACAGGCATAAGCCACCATGCCCGGCACTGTGGTATGGCTGCTGATTGCTGGTGGGAGTGAGTCACCACACCCGACATTGTGCTATGTGGTTACCAGGGGTCAAATTCTGGACCTTATGCTTGCTAGGCAAACGCCAGAACCACTGAGCTAAATCCCTGGCCCTTACTTCCATTTCATACTGTCGTATTATTTTCCTTGGCAGCTGCACTATACCACTTTATCCTCTTACCAGCGTTTGAGAGGGGTCTAGTTTCTTCACATTTTCACCAAAATTATTTTCCTCTTCTAAAAAATTGCAGCCATATGTTTTCCTAATCAGTGTGAAGTGATGTCTTGAGGTTTTGTTTTGCATTTCTCTAATGGCTGATGATCCAGAGCACTTGTCATGTACCTGTTGACCACATATATCTTGCTTGGGAAATATCTATGTAGAGTCTTAGCTCATTTTTAATTAGGTTTTCTTTTTATTGAGTTGTAGGGTTCTTTTATTCCAAACCCAAGTCTCTAATCAGTTGTATGATATTGCAAATATTTTCACCCATTTCTATAAGGTGGGTCTTTTTTTTTTTTTGAGACAGGGTCTCGCTTTGTAGTTCAAGCTGGCTTTGAGCTCACTATGTAGCCCAAGCAAGCCTTGAACTCAGCAATCCTCCTGTCTCTGCCTCCCGAGTGCTGGGATGACAGGCGTGAGCCACCACACCCGGCAAGGGGGGTCTTTTTACTACTTCCTCAATAATTTTCCTTTGTTAAACATTTTTAATTCGGATGACACCCAGCTTATCTAATTTTTCTTTTGTCACCTATGCTTTAGTGTCATATCAAAGAATATTGCCAAACTCATGCAGATTTACCTCCATGTTTTCCTTTAATAAGAGTTTTATGATTTAACCTCATATATTTAGGTTGTCGAACCATTTTGAGTCAGTTTTTGAACATGTTGTATGAGATGTAGCGTCATCATTGTGCATGTGAAAATCTAGTTGTACCAGCACTACCTGCTTAAGACACTATTCTTTCTCTCATCTAATTGTCTTGACATCCTTGCCAAGAATCACTTGGCCAGCTGGGTATGGTGGTATATACCTGTAATTCTGGAACTTTGGGAGGCTGAGTCAGGGAGATTCACGAGTTTTAGATTGTATTGGGCTACATAGCAAGTTCATTCTGGAACATAGCAAGAGTCTGTCTGAAAAAGAAAAAGATAAATAAAGGAAAAAATCAGTTTGCCATATATTTATGCCTTTATTTCTAGACTCTTAGGTCTAGTCCATTAATGCATACTCTGTCATTAAGCCAGTACCACATTGTTTTGATTATCATAGGTTTGTAGTAGGGTTTGACATTAGGAGTCCTCCAACATTGTTTTTCTTTTTGGATGACCCCCATTTCCATAAGATTGGCTATTTCATTTCTAGGGGAAAACAGCTATTGGAATTTAGGTAGGGCTTGAAAAGTCCAAATCCAAGGTGTCATATTAAAGTCTTAACCTCTCTCTGAAGGAAGGTTCAGAAAAGAATTCATTTGGTACCTTCTCTTGCCTGGATGTTGACCAGCAGTCTTGGGGCACTTTGGCTTGAAGCTTTGTAACTCCAGGTCCTGCCTACATCTTCATCTGACATCTTTTCTCTGTGTGTCTGTCTCTGTGTCCACAGTCCCCTCTTCTTGAAAGGGCAGCAATCATATATGATTCATGGCCCACTGTAATCTAGGACAGTGGTGGCAAACACAGCACACAGGCTACAGCAGGCTATTTGTATCACTGAAAGCTGTGAGAGGTTCACCATCACTGCTTCAGAGTGACTTCCTAACTAATTGTATCTATGAAGATTTCATGTCCAAACAAGTCACATTTATGAGGTTCCAGTGGGTGAGTCTTTTTAGGAACCGAAGGATACTACAGAACAGTTAGTATTGACATCTTTTTTTTTGTTTTGTTTTGTTTTTTGTTTTTTTTTGAGACAGGGTCTCGCTTTGTAGTTCAGGCTGGCCCTGAGCTCACTATGTAGTCCAGGCAAGCCTCAAACTCAGCCATCCTCCTGTCTCTGCCTCCCGAGTGCTGGGATTACAGGCGTGAGCCACCACGCCCAGCACTGTGGTAGGTGGTGTTGATTGCTGGTGGGCGTGAGTCTCCATGCCCAGCATTGTATGTGGTTACAGGGGATCGAACTCAGGACCTTGCGCTTGCGAGGCAGGCGCCGGAACCACTGAGCTAACCCTTCGGCCCAGTATTGGCATCTTAACAGCATTGAATTCCCCCTATCCGTGATCACAAGTGCCTTTTCATTTATTCAGAGCTTTTACATTTTCTTTCAGCAGTGTTTTATATAGTTCAATATTTGAGTCTTTTACATCCTTAAATTTATTTCTAGGAATTTTGTTTTTGATGCAATTGTAAATGAAATTGCTTTCTTAATTCTCTTTTTTGATTGTTCATTATATAGAAACACAATTGAATTTGAGTGTTGATTGTATATATTGTAACTTTGCTGACTTCATTTATTAGGTCTAATACCTTTCTTTGGATTCTTTGGGATTTTCTATGTATAATCTTAGGTTGTCTCTGAACAGAGTTAAATTTCTTCTTCATCACCAATTTGGGTGCCTTCCATTTCTTTTCTTACCTAACTGATCTAGCTTGAACATTCAGTTAAATGTTACACAGCAGTGGTGAGAGTTGGCATCCTTAACTTATTCCTGATTTAAGAGGAATCTTTCAGTCTTTTGCTCTTGACAGTGTTAACTAGCTATTGGTTTTCCACATATGGCCTTTGTCGTGAATAAAATATCCCTTTAGTGTTAGTTCCTGAGTTATTTTTAATAATGAAAAAAGCATTGGATTTGTCATGTGCATTTTCTACATTGATTGAAGTGATCCTGTGGGTTTTTCTTTGTTCTATTAATGTGATATATTACTATGATTTTCTTATGTTAAACCATCATGTATTTTTGGTATT
The DNA here is from genome assembly GCA_004025085.1 of Thryonomys swinderianus. Taxonomy (NCBI): domain Eukaryota; kingdom Metazoa; phylum Chordata; class Mammalia; order Rodentia; family Thryonomyidae; genus Thryonomys; species Thryonomys swinderianus. Next base: position 30,896 of record PVIC010003087.1, read on the forward strand.
AACTCACCTGGTCTTGATGTATAATTCTCACATTCCTTACGGTTGCTAAGAATTTTTCACCTGTATTCATAAGAGATGCTGGTTAGTAATTTTCTCTTGATGCCTTTCACTGGATGAGTTAGAAAGTGTTCTTACCTCTTGGAAGATTCTGAGAAGGATTGATACTCTCCAAGTATTTGGTGGAATTCATCACTGAATTTTATACTGGTTCTGTACTTTTCTTTGTTGGGAGGTTTTTGATTACTCTTAATTTGTTATAGGTCTTTTGAAATTTGGCATTTATTTTTGAGTTAGTTTAATAATTTGTGCACTTCTCAGAATTCATTTAGATTATCCAACTTGTTAGGACATAATTGTTTATAATGCTTTAGTAACCCTATTTTTATAGGATCTTTAGTCTTTCCTCATTTTCATTTCTTTCTTTCTTTTTCTTTTCTTTTTTTGGAGACAGGGTCTCACTTTGTAGTTCAGGCTGGCCGTGAGCTCAAGAACCAATGTATTTCATGGATTATCTCTTAGTTTTCTATTGCTGCTTATCTCCAAACTATATTATTTCTTTCCTCTGCTTGCTTTGGGTTTAGTTTGTTCTTTTTCTAGTTCTTCAAGGTCTAAACTCATTGTGGGTTGTTTTTAATGTAAGAATTTTTTTCCTTCCTATTATTATAGTCACTCAGCTGTCTTTTGGTTACTTTTTTGCATGCAATATTGTTTCCATCCTTTCCATTGTAACCTATGGGTCTTGGATCTAAAGTGATTCTCTTGTCATCCATTCTGCCAATCTTTGCCTTTTACTTGGCATGTTTAACCCATTTACATTTAAAGTAATTATTGAGAAGGAAGAACTTCTCCCATTTTGTCATTTGTTTTCTCTATGATTCTTAGATTTTTTTTGTTGGTTCCTCATTTTTACTGCTTCCTCATTTGTGTTGTTGATTTGTTTTTTTATGTTATGAGGCAGTTTGATTTCCTTATTTCTTTTTGTACATATTCTTTAACTTAT